>VDFB02058242.1:6668623-6946345 GCA_007258455.2 Sequoia sempervirens
GCAGGGATGGAGCTTGCAAAGGTTGAGGAATTTGTGTGCTACACATGCTGCATTTGCCTGAGAGTTTTTAAAGCCTTTTCATCAAATCTATTTGGTGCGTATCCTCTGATCATGGCAACCATGAGATTACAACTATTTGAGGCACTATGCCAAATAGTTCATGCACTGCCTCTACGCTTTGCATACATGTGTACCAGCACTAACAAAAATCCTCATTCCGGTGTGCTTTGATGAACCTTCAGACCTTATTTGGATAGCAATGGTGGCCTTGCAAACCCTTGCGTTCCATTAGCAGACATCTCTTTGAGGAATTTTGTCAAACAGTTCGCGTGCAAATCTGTGCTTCACGTTTTGCATACATTTCCTTGCGTTCCATTCTCTATTTTGTTGTGATGGATGTTCATCTCTGTTTCGAAGAAGTGTGGAAATGAAGCTGAGCAGGAGTGTCGGGAGTGTGGAGATGATTGGGAATTTTGGGGAGAATTGGAAGTGCCGAATAGTTTCAGGTTCCCAAAAATATTCCGAAAATGGTCAAGCAAGTGGAGTAGGGAAAACCCCCAGAACCGTCTACATTTTAGTCATTACATTGTTTTAATTATGTCAATAAAAATTTACAAATTACAAATTTTAGTCGAAGGAAAAAGGGTTTCCCTCGAACCTTCAAAATGAATTGAAACGTTTTGGAGGCCTTTGGAGGCCTTAGGAATTGTCGGGGATAAAGGGGGAATTTGGAGCTATCGAGACTTCTTAGTGGGTTAGGAATTTTGCAATGTCCGGGGTAGGTAGAATAGGAATAAAAAATAATAATAATTAAAAGATTAAAGTTTTTTAAATTTGAAATGACAAGGATGCAATTTTAAAATCATATAATGTTTTAACAAAAAGGGATTTAGGAGATTTTAAAAACTCATAAATTCATGTCTTTGAATTTTTATTTTTCAAGTCTTCTAGTGAACTTACAATTTGAAAAGTGCCTAATTTAACTTGAAGAAAATCTTATAATATTTTTTCTTGATCACTTTGGTAACCCAAAAAATGAAGTTTAATTCATAACTGCCATCTAGATCCATATTTTTTCATGAAACCTTGGCACATTATTTATAATGGTGCCACAAATTTCCTTGACAGGCCATTTTAATCCAACCTTTGTAGAACTTCTACTTAATTTGTTTATGGAAATTTCCCTACACAATTGAACTTTAAAATCTCCCAAAATGGAAGGTTTTCTAGCCTAATTTTTTTCTACATTAGACAAAATAGCATTAGGAACATCTCCATAAAAGTGTTTTGCACAATATCTCATGGATATCAATATTCAATTATTTTTGTAAATCTTGATAAATTGAATAACTGCTCTAATCGTTCCAGTTGAAATGATAAATATTTATCCTTAATATTACATATCTAAACTAGGTTTAATACATGGAATTGACATGAACCAGGTCAAATATGGCATTTCAAAGACATACGAGTATCAAAATTGGTACAATAAGCATGTGAAGCTAATGTTTTTGCGAGTAAAATGACTTGAAAAAAGGAGTTTGATGGATGACCACGCTTATCATTTTGATGTAAAAAGTTTAAATTTGGTCATGTCGAAATGAGGCTATTAAGGATCAAATGCCTAAAAGTCCATGGTGATTTATAGTTTATAGTGTTTCAAATTATAGGTGTGTATGCTCCCAAAGAAAATAAAGTAAGGATGTATATAAATTTTGTATGAGATTCTATAGAAATGTTTGAAGATTTTGAAAAAAGTGGCTAGACATAGATAAGAATATTACAACTGATACCCTTGTTGTCCTAGCTTCAAAATTTGACGCTTCTTTGACTTCATCCAGTTGCAATTTATAATGTACAAGTTCTCAATAGACTAAAAATTCTAAATAATATATATATAGCAATTTTTTATGATGAAAAATAGATCTACAAGTTATTAAGTGTATCAAATATTTTGAAGATCAACTTATATATTGGCATCCTGTGGTAGAGGAATAAAATGGAAAAGAAGCTCTCTTCAACAATGAGATCATTCAACTCAAGACAGTACCATCCCAAGTGGCCTTTTGGCTTTAGAAAGGGTGTTTGATAACATTGATTGTTACAAAATGAGAAAGGTTGTTAGTGAAGAAGATGTGGAAGGTGTGAACTTAGGAATTGAATCAATTCCTAGAATGATCTACCTTAGTAAAGGCTGAAACTAATGTAGAAGAAAATACTAATTTTATTAATGAAGAAGTATAATAAATTATTCGTTTGGTCATATGATGAGCTAAATGATTATAGAGAATATTTGTTTCAACTTACCATTCTATTGAAGCCTAGTACAAATCCATTCAGGTAAAAGAAAAGACCAATCAATCCCATGCTAGCCCCTTAAATGCAAAAAGAGTTGATTAAGTTGAAAGAGAGCAATATAATCAATTCAATTACATTTAGAGTGGGTTTATAGCTTTTTATCCATGAGGAAGAAGAATTGAGGCATCAAGCTTTGTGTATATTTTCAAATTTTAAATGTAAAGCTGCTTAAGGAAAAATTATCCATTACCTAACATGGACCATTTGGTTTAGAAGGTGACATGGCCAAAATTGATGTCAATGATGGATGACTTCTCAAGATACAATCAGGTTATGGTCAAAGAGTCTAATCAACCAAAGAAAACCTTCACAACTCTATGGGACACATTTTTCTATGTCAAGATGTCTTTTGGACTAAATAATGTAAGAGATGTCTTCGAAAGGGAAATAGATGTTTCCTTTGCTAGGTTGATAAATAAAATAATGGTTTTCTACCAAGAAAACTTTACTTCTTATCACAATAATAGAATTGAACATTGCAAACACTTGAAGTTAATCTTCCAAAGATGTTTGGAGTATGGGATCTCCATAAATCCTAAAATGTGTATATTTGGCATTGAAGAAGGAAAACTCCTTAGATATTTAATATACAATGAAGGAGTGAGGATAGATCCTAAAAGAGTTGAAGTAATTGACCTCATCCCTCAACCAAAAATAGTCAAGGTAGTGCAATCCTTCTTTGGACATATCAACTTTGTTAGGATATTCATTCCTAACTTTATTAAAAATACAAAGGCCATCTTGAAAGTGCTCAAGAAAGGACAATTAGTTGGCTAGGACAAGGAATGACCTAATTCATTCATAGAGATCAATAATATACTCAAGAAGACACCAGTGTTGGAAACTCTTGATTATTCAAATCCATTTCAATTGTTTTTCTTTCCTTCTTTTTATACCATTGCTAATATTCTACTTTAGAAAAATGCTTATGGCTATAAATAGCCAATTGTTTTTTTAACAAATCATTGAGAAATACTAAATTGAGTTACTTTGTAATGGTGAAGCACATCTATGCTCTTGTCAAGGTAATTAATTTTTCTAGATCTTATCTTATAAGAACCAAAAACATTACCTATGTACTGCATACTATTGGAAGGGATATATTCATTCAGCAAGAGGCATCATGCAAAAGGTGCAGATGGGTTAGTAAGATCCAAGAGTGTGACCTAGAGGTGAAGACTACAAAGTTGGTAAGGGGTCAAGACCTTGCCAAATTGATGGTAGATACAAAATTGGATGCAAAGAAGTGCATCAAATAAATTTTGATTCAACACCCTCTTCCTAGAATTTAAGAAATTGTTCTTGGTACAAGAACATAGTCTTTTATTTGGAGTTATCCCCCAAAATTGAATCATGAATAGAAAATACATTGAAGTTGGTGACTCAAAGGTATGTACTACTCTAGGACCAACTGACATGGATGAACCTTGATGGTTTTCTCCTTAAATGTTTAGATTAGGATTAGTCCACAAAAGTCATAAAGGAATGTCACCAAGGATCATGTAGGGTAAAAGTCATTTCAAGGACTATTACTCATAAGGTGAGTAGGATATTAGTGGACTACATTATCCAAGGATGTGACCAAGTTTTTCAAAAGATGTGTTGCTTGCCAATGATTTTCAAGAAAGATGAAACTTGTAGGAAGCACTCCCCCTTACGTCTATATTATTTGAGGCTTCATTTCAACTATGGGGTATTGATTTTATAGGGGATATTATTGGGAAACCAAGAAAAAATATAATTAGAATTTAGTGGTCACTAACTACTTCACTAAATGGCTAGAGGAAAGCCACGCTTGAAATGCTACATCCAAAGTGGTGATTAATTTTTTGTTGGATAACATTATCATAGGGTTTGTGCATGTAAGGATAGTTGTTAATAATGCAAAAAGTGTTCAACATCCCATAATCTAACCTAGATATGTATTCTAAGTATGGGATAACTCAAACATATTCATCTCCTTATCATCCACAAGGAAATGGATAAGCTAAATCTAGTAACAATTTCATCATAAATATCATCAGGAAGACACTAGATTAAAACAAGAAGAGATGGGATAATAAGCTAAAGTTTTTTGTTTGGGAAGATTAGATAACTTATAAGAAGGCTATTGGTAATATTCATGTTGAATTGTTCTATGGAACTAAATCCAAGATGCAAAATAGTCTTCAATTGCTAGTATATAAATTACTTGAATAAAATTGAAGGAGAGGAAAGTGAGTACATCTCCTTAAGAGTGTATTGATTGACTAAGCTTAAAGAACCAAGAAGGGATACCCATGAAAAAAATATAATGTGACAATAAAAGATGAAGTACATACTCAATAAGAAGGTTTTTTAAAGAGACTTTTAGTTTGGGGAAATTATCCTCATGTCAAACTCCAAGTCAAAGGATAAAAAACATGTCAAATTTGAATTCTTGGGTTGGACCCTATCAAGTTGCAAATAAGTATGGTCAGGGCACTCTGCCTCAAGAGTTTTAATGGAGAATTCATGGAGTTGATTGTTCATGGATAACATCTTAAACATTATTTCTCTTGACAATGAGGCTTTCCTCGGTCCTATGTATATAGTTGTGAAACACAAAAATGTAGTACACCCTAAGTTTAATACTCAAGATCTATGGCGTATTTTATTGTTTTTATGGTTTCATTAAGATGAAAATCAACAAGGTACATAGATTGACTTACAACCTCTTCAATGAGTCAATCAGACCTAGATCTACATCTATTTGAGGATAGGAATGATCTAGAAATGATTTGAAATGATCAACCTAATTAAACTAAATGACCTAATATGATAAATGCAATTTCCTAAAGATAAACAGACAAAAACAAAATTCTACAAGTGGATTTGGAAAGCAAAAACTGATGTGTACTTATCACCAAAAGTTGGATTTGAGTGTTGTATCAGGATTGGGTGATTGGGTCTTTGGTAGGGTGTCTTTCTTAATTTTCAGGGCCCTTTGATGTTGGATTTGAACTATTTTTTGCTTGTCCCACTATTTGAATGTTGTCAATAAATTTTGTAATTGAGTTTGAATTATATCTTGACAACTTTGATGACAATAAATGCAACAATACAAAATGGATCTTCAAACTCTCTTCAATCCTTTCTAAATCTACAACTTAGACATTCACAAAGAGAGAAAATTTTGTTTCATATAGGGGCTTGCCTCAGTCAAACCCTGTGTAAGTGTTTCCACTTCCACAATGGCAATGTCAATGATAAATCGATAATGGAAAGGAAGGAAATGATTAATGAACAAAATGTTGCAACTCACCACCCTTCAATGGCTTCCTTGAAGGACCAAATACATACACATCACTTCAAGGATGTGGATCTTGCTTGATATATTTGCTTCACTGCTTGAATGCTTTAGAGATCTACAACAATGTTAGTCTTCAAAAATCATGAGCATGAACACACATAGAATTTTACATGATGTTGGATCTTGAATTGTTGTAATAAACTCTAATAATGCTACTCTTGAATTGCTCAATAATTCTCTTGACAATAGTATTTTCTCAATTGTGTGTCTTCAATTTCAAATGATAAAATCACTAGGTATTTATAGGTGTTTATCTAATTTCCTAAAAATTAGATTCTAAAAGCCAACACTTCATATTTGAATTTTAGATATTAAATACTGCCAAAAACATATTTAAATTTGGGTCTCGACTAAGAAGGGGGACCCAAATTTGGGTCTCGACTAAGAAGGGGGACCTAGAAGGGGGACCTAGTCACCCATGGGCGACAGGGTCCTAGCCCAAAATTCTAAGACACTAAAAGTTGGAGACAATTTAATGATTGAATGCATTTGTTTAACACTTGTCCTTCATTGGAAAACTATACGAATTAGGATTTGGAATGCATAATTTGGAAAATTAGAAGCTTAATTAAATCCAATAAATTAGGGGGCCAAAACAAAATGTGAAATTGTAAGTGTATACAATTTTCTACAGTACAAGTTGTTTGTTTTTTCCTTATTTGTGTTTTGCTTAGTTTTATTATTTGTTTGTGTTAGTCTTTCCTTCCCATTTTGGTCTACATCCCAACATTAGTTGAATTATCACCATGCTTGCAAGAGACACACATCCCTAATAAGAGCCAAAGCTGGTGACCCATTTGACATATCCAAATTTACATAAGTCTAGCTCCCTTTTGTGTATCTTGCTTGGTATGCCTCTAAGAAACTCAAAGTCATAGATAATTTAATGATTGAATGCATTTGTTTAACACTTGTCCTTCTTCGGAAAATGGTACAAATTAGGCTTTGAAATGCATAATTTGGAAAATAGAAGCTTAATTAAGTCCAATAAATTAGGGGGCCAAAACATAATGTGAAATTGTAAGTGTATACAATTTTCTACAGTACAAGTTGTATGTTTTTCCCTTATTCATATTTTTCTTAGTTATATTATTTGTTTATGATAGTCTTTCCTTCCCATTTTGGTCTACATCCCAACATTAGTTGAATATCACCATGCTTCCAAGAGACACACATCCCCAATAAGAGCCACCCATTTGACATATCCAAATTTGCATAAGTCTAACTCCCTTTTGTGTATCTTGCTTGGTATGCCCATTAGTTCTATCAACCTAATAAAATTTTCAATGGGTTTCCTTGGTCAAAATCACCTATATTTTTCCTCATCCCTCAAGACCTTATCATGTGTTATTTAATTTTTACTTTACTTTCATAGTGTTACAAACAGTTGGTGTAGAACCTGATATTTTATTTTTACCAAATGTGTGTTTCTAGTATCTAGCTCTTCATGAATGTTAGGTCCATCATCATATTTCCTTACATTACCCTCCCTTTTCAACATATCTAGGATTTCAATTAGGATTTTGAATTTTTCCACATATCTCAATCTCTTGTCTTTTTTCACATCATTTCTTTGTTTATTTTTGTTGGAGTAATTCAAAAAATCACCTAATGATTAATTATTAGGTCCCTTATTACTTTAATTACTTAAGCTAAACTTAGGAGTGCTTTTTTATTATTAGATTGAGCTATTTATAATTCAATTTGTCTCATTGCATAGGGTTAAGAAACTTGTCACAATCTAATCAAATCCTCATCTTGGGTTTACACTTTTTCTATTATAAGCATTCATTTTTACTTTGTATTCACATTCCATTCAATTTAATAGAGAAGGCATATCAATGCTTGTGTGGATCAATTCTATTCTCAAGGTTGCATGAACATAATCATTGTTTTTTCTCTTCAAATGTGATAGGAATTTTGGTTGCAAGTGATTACTGGAAGCTTTGGGGTACACTATCAACTAGAAAACATGGTATCAAAGCATCAAATCTACGATTTCATGTCTAAATTCTAAGATATCTAGCCTTGAGGGAAAAGTTGGCTCATCTTGAAGTGAAATGAGCATCACTATTGAGTCTAAAATGGCTTAAAACCTTAAGAATTCCTATCGAATCACTCAAATATGAAAAATTCTTAAAAAAAGGAAAAAAATAGGCTTGCATAGATCTCGAGGTGAAATTCATGCAGTTGTATAGTCACCTGTCAACCTGTGTAGGCCCAACAAGTACAAGGTTTCATTAAATTATTTATTTTTTAATTTTTCTTTTTCTGTATAATAAAAAATTAAAGAAAGGCAAAGAAAATAAAATAAAAATAAGCAAAACCAAAATCAGGCATTTAAATCTTGTATGGTGCAGTACCATACAAGCATATACTTGTCCCTTTTTCTAGCACATGATGCTTTTAGCCACCTGACAACACTCTCATCTACTGGTCGCAACCCAAGCATCAATTGTCTGGTGGCCTTAAAACCCCCAGCGGTTGTGTTGTTCACCACGTCGGTGACCTTGGAACTCCAACCACTTTAAAATCCAACATCAACATTAAAAAATAGGTGGAAAAATCTTAAAGATTCTGAAAGAATATTTCGGCATCAGTTGGAAAAATCAACATCAAATTTTTTTTGGCAAGTTTGCTAAAATTGGTGACGTCAGGGCATATTCAAATAATCTTAAGGAACCTGAGGGAATATTCTAATGTGCTAAGGAATAATCGGCATCCAATTTTATGTTTTGCATTGACAGGGAATATTCCCTAGTATATGTTGTTGATGTCACTAGTACGGTCAGTCATACGACTGATCTCCTAGCTCCCATTTTTCCTAAAGGAGCTATTTTTATTTTTGTCATAACTTGGATATATGGTGTTGAAATTAGGCAAACAAGATATCGTCAAAAATATGACTCCAAGTACTTTCTAGTGGTGTATGTCTCATCATCAAAATTTTCTACAAGTACATTTTATTCCCAATCAAAGTCAAATAATCATTTTATGCTTTTGAGCTCATAACTTTTCATCTATATCTTCAATTTTTGTAATTCTTGCAACATTGGAAAGGTATTTCAGAGCTCTTTAGATCCATTTATGCAATTTTTCCAAAATTTCCCCAAGTACATTTTATTCATTTTTTTAAATTTCACATTCTACTTAATTACTTAGACATCTTGGCACCTAGAAAGGATATGTTTGTGTATGATGACTTCATTTGATCTATTTTACATGCATTGGGGTTTTTAGTCACTATTTTTTTCATTTGAGGAAGTATCATGGGTTTTTTGTTCATCCTTCTGTAGTCATCTTGGAAAAGGATAACTATGAGTCTTGGTGAAACGACATCCTAACACATATCAGGTGGCTCGATCTTTTTTCTTATATGTATAGATGCATACTTACACCAGACACACTAGGGAGTAGATCAACATGGGGTATTATCAGTGATCATGTTGTAGGAGTGATTTTTTCTAGTATTGATCTTGACACTATGTGTGTTGTATCGAACATTGATTGTTCCCATAGAATTTGGACTCAACTTTGATAGATCTATGGAGACCCTCATATCTCTCCATTCCCAAAGGATCACACAATAGGTTGCCTCATTTCTCTTGCAAATGCATATTTCATACCCTTTGATGATGATACTTTAGAGGAGATTGAGTATATCACAAGTATTGCATATTTTGATGGTTTAGAGACTTATCTTCATTCTCCCACTCTTTAGATTGATACACAATCTCCATCTTTTTTTGCTCCTAATCATCTTGGTATCGCGACGGCGACATCCTTGGCCCCTATTGGTTCAATGCAACATGACATACATCATCTTTCATACATAACTATTTTGGATTTGTATCTTACATACATATCATCTTTGTTTGAAGAGTCTCATATTGTAGATTTGAAGCATTACTTTGAGCAAATTCATCTCCTCTTTATTGGCCCATTATCTTCATTAGCTTTTGAGATTGTTCTACTTTATCCTTCACAAGATTCTAGATTGACATCATCTCTTTTCAACATGTGGACATTTGAGCAGTTTTCAGAGGCACACATCATTTGAATTTAGATTCCTCATTCTTTCGTATTTTTGGAATGGCTTCTCCAATCACCAGTGAATCTTTTTCTTCCTATGGGGATAATTTTTTTTTTGCAAGAAGTGGATCATGTTCTATCTTCAAGCATTCATCATTGGCACATGAGATATTTCTTTGTGGGAGGATTCATATCCTCATTTTATCTTTCCTATGGGGGGAAATTTATTGTAATTTTGTGATAGAAGTAGTCCTTGGGGGCTCACATTGAGTCCTCCTTCTATCCTTCAAGTTCAATAGTATAATTATTTCATTTTCTCTCTTTTGGAGAGTTTTTTTCCCATGTAGTTTTCTCATTTTATCTGGTTATGAGAGATTTCATTTGTTTGTACATGGGTACCTCATTAGGCCTTGTATTTGGGACCCATACATGCATCCATCATTGCATTTATTCATCAGGGGTTTAGCTTCTCCCTAAGTTGATCTTAAGGGGGAGGGGTGTTGGAGTAATTAGGAAAACCACCTAATGATTAATTAGTCATTAATTAATTATTAGGTCTCTTATTACTTTAGTTACTTAAGTTAAACTGGGTGATTTTATAGGTCAAGTTATCTCATTGCATAGGATTAGGACACTTGTCACAATCTAATCAAATCCTTATATAGGGTTTGCATTTTTGCTCTTATAAGCATTCATTTGTACTTTGTATTCACATTCCATTCAATTCAATACAAGACATATTAGATGCTTGTGTGAATCAGTTATCTCCTCAATGTTGCATGAGAATAATCATTGCTTTTTCTCTTCAAATTTGGCGCGTTTTGGTTGCAAGTGATTACTAGAAGTTGTGGGGTTCACTATAAAATCCAACAGTTTCCACTTCATCCTTTTATTAGCTTTTGAGGTCTATAAGTATAATCCCCTTCTCCTTTCACAATCTTGAAATCCTATCCTTCTTTTCTCCCAATTCTCACAAATCCTTAATTCTTAGTTTTCTCCATCTTCATGAAATTTTGATGTGGATCAAAACATTTGTCTCACATCCACATCCCATGTCTAGTTCTATAAGATTTCCTTGCACCACCTCTAGCTCCCCTTTGCAAAACCCTTGCCTATATCCAAACATCTAAACCCTTATTTTATATATATACCAAGAATGTACTTCTGCATGTCTTTCCTACAAAGTCCCTATAATTATTTTTCATCATTTCTTCCTACCTTGCAAAATTTTATTGGAGTTCCTAACTTTAAGACCTCCATTTCATCTTGTTCCCATGTCTCATTTCGCATAAAAATATATTAAAATTTTCAATTATTTTCCATTCATCTATGTCATTCCCTAAATCCTCTAAAAATACCATTAATTCCCATATTCAACCTTATAACTACCCAATCATGTTTTTCCTACCTATAAACTATTGTTTATTTAAGGGTGTGGACTCAAATGCAATTTCAATAATGAAGGATAAGGGAAACCATGCTACAATTAATCAGGTGGGTGATTCTTATCTCCCAAGGATTTTCATGCTAAATATTTGATCATTCATCTTGTAGATTTTGTGTGATTTATCTTGCAATATACTCAAAAGGTGCCAATGTCCACTTCGATAACAATTTATTGCAAGACAACTTGAAATGAAAGTTATTTATTTCCCTACATAATTAAAGATGGTATTAATTACCTGATAAGGATGTGATTCAATGAAATATGGCCTCAAAACCTCTCTTGGTAACTATGAACCTTGCTAGGCACAATTTTTGTATCAAAAAGTAGGGTTGCTAATGTCAACAATATGGGTAACTTTTAAAGCCACAAGTATCAATACCTTATTTGAGGGTAATTTGAATGTGTTTAACAATATATATTTGTAAATTTCCATATGGATTTTTTTTAGAGTTAATAAAAAAAGAAATTGTTTTCAAACTCATTAAGGTTCTCCTTTACAACAAAGGGAAAAGACACATTTTGTATTGTAATAATTTGGTTTCACCCCAAATATGTAGTACATTGTTGTAATCCTAGAAGAATAAGTAGAATGTGCAAATTCAACATCCTATGAATGTATCCATGTGTATAGGGTGTGTTCCTAAATATTTCATAGGCCTTCTTAATCCTACTTGATGATTTATGTATTAAGTTTAGCTAATTTGTTATTTACACAACTATAAAATCCTTGCAAAATTCATAGGCCTTCTTAATCCTACTTGATGATTTATGTATTAAGTTTAGCTAATTTGTTATTTACACAACTATAAAATCCTTGCAAAGCTTTTGCAAGGTATCTTTTCAAATTAATACAAGGAATATATGGGTTGATTCATGGATAACTAAGTTATCTTCATGTTGATGTTCTGCAAATTTCATTTATTTGCTTACTTGTGTGTATAAAGCATAGATTATGTATGAAATTGAAAAGGTATATCATTTAGTGGTATCTTGATTAAAGTATGATAGGATGAATTTTAGTTATTACATCTTTTAGTATATGAAACTTTCACTCTATTTCCTAGATAGATATAGGTACCCATCTACTTCCTATTTAAACTCCCATCATCAACACACTCAAAATAACTTTAGATAAACTTAATTTCATATTGTGTTTTACTCACTACCATGTCTAGATGTGCACAAGAATATTGGGGATTATTAAAGCCACATTCTCAAACACTTTAAATGGTAGTTTATTTGGTTAATGAAGGTGCAAAACCTTCCATTGTCAAACCAACATACATGTATGTAGTGACAAATAAATAGGGATATACTATGCACTAGGTATAGTTTGTAAATATGTGGAAAATGAATGAAGCAAAACAACATAATATAATGCAAATAATCAAATGTATACCACAAACAATCTTCATCCTCCTAGATTGAAGAGAAATAAAATATACCCTAGTTCTATTTTATTTGATCTAGATTGTATGATAAGATGTGGATTTCTCTATAAACTAGCATAACCTTGGTATGATAGCAATAGTGAGATGAAAAAGAAGTAGAATAAGGTTAACAATAATAGACTTTATTCTTTCTTTTCTTGAGGAAGGATGAAGGCCTCCAATTATAGATTTTTCAAGAGGAAAAGTCAAGGGATATGGTAGATTGATGATGGATGGCTAAGATTGAATGAGGATTAGGATTAGGCTCAAAGATGTAATCATTTGAAAAGTATCACATGAGAGATAAGGTATATATTTTGTATTATCATTAGGGAAATATCTTTATGTTAATGGCTAGGATTAAGAGGTGTGATATGAAATGAATGGATGAGATGAAAAGTTAGTTTGACTTTTGGGAAGTTGTCTAGGTTAAATGATTCTTGATAAGGTCTTAGTTAGAAATATAGAAGGGACACTTGTCACGTGATGGAAATTTTATATTGTGATCCATGTGAACAAGTTTAAGGGCTAGGATTAAAAGGGATTGCCGATAAAGGTAAATATGAAATCAATTAATTAAAGAATAAATATTTAATTAATTAAAGGTTAGGATAAAATTGAGGAAAGGATGGAATTAATTAAATAAATAATAACTTTTTATTTAATAATGGATTAGGATAGGGAAAAATTAGGTGTGGTTGGGTAAGGCCAGATTTTAGGTGTCTATTATTTGTGTCAAGGTATTTTTCCATTTCCTATAGTTAAATCTTTGAGCAACATGCCTCAAAGAAGCCCCCATTAGCCTAATAGATCCCAAAGTCAAATAAGGTCTTACCCAACTTAGTAAATTGTTCTAGATATGTGCCCTACCTCATCATAAATGTGAAGTCTTCTATCCTAAGTTTGACTCCCTTGGCGCTCAAGAAAAAGTTACCTTTAAGGATTTCAAAACTTACAACTGTAAGCACCAACACTAAGTATGTTTATGGAGATTGATTTCAATCAACATTGTAGGAATCATATGTCTTGATTACACTTGAAACTAAGTGTGAGATACAATTTATATTATTTTTAACTCTTCAAAACATTATTATATGTGATAACTATACACTATACCATTAGCTAATGGTTAAAATTTGTATATCTAATTGTCCTTATGTTAAGTTAGTAGAAACCTCATGGACAACCTTGTATAAGACTATACAATTCCTATATGGGCACATTATATAAATTTACTTGTATGAAATAAGTAGATAGTATTTAAATAATGTATATTTATGATTCTCACTCAAAGATAGGGTATGTTGGAACTTGTATTCTCAATTATACCTTGTGATTTTAAATTTATTTTATGATTATTTTATTTCTCAAACAAGAGATAGTAATGTTATGAAAAATGACCAATATTTTTGTATAATTAAAATATAATTATATTTGAATGCTTTGACCAAAGTGATGCTATCATTGTATGCGTTGTCAATTCACTATACTCTAAGGATTGCATGGGAGTGGAAAGTCATGAGTAACTAGAGGATATTTAGGGTCTACATGGTTGAGTGCATGTGATAGTGACTGTACTTATTGTACACTTAGTTCTTGTATTTTCTTATGGTACTTTTGTAGATGTCACTAACCTCCACCCTTGAAGAAGAGTCAATCTACTTCTAGTAGGAAGATGAGCAAGGGGATAGACCTAGCCTATAGTTGGAGGTAAAAAATTTAGCTGGTGCTCTCTCTCTCCTTACAATTGTTAAAGAGACAATATTACTTGTACTTAAAAAAGATGATAAGATAGTGACTTTTATTGAAAATTTGAAACACACACAAAGAAAGATCAAATAGAAAACAAGAACACCTTCCACACACAAGAGCTGCAAGAAAAGATTTGTTGTTTAATAAAAAATGAAAACTTACATAATAAAATGAATAATATGAAAGAGAATGCTTATAAGAGAATACCCTAGATGATAAAAGGATTAGATCATGAAAAGTGTCAACATCTTGTGTAATGAGACATAATGATCTAATAATAGCTTGATCTAATAATAAAAAAAAACTCCTAAGTTTAGCTTAAGTGAATAAAGTGAAATAAGACTATTTTTTAATTAATTATTAACTAATTATTGATTACTCTAAGACCCCCCTCAAGTGTAACTTAGGGGATAGCTAAAAAATCTAAAAGAGAATCCATAAAAATAAATAATGCACGAATGGGTCCTGGCAACAGGGCATGATGAGGAACCCATGAACATCAAACAAATATCTCATAACTAGAGAAAGGGAGAAAACTTCATGAGAAAAAATCCTCTCAAAAAAAGAGATGAAAGAAAGCATATATAAAAAACATTAAGGAATAAGGCTTCATGAAGACCCCCCAAGGACTACTTCCTTCACCCCAAGCATCGATCACAACTAGAGGTAACAAGATGATGTTAAGGGTTTCATGAATATGTTTTTAACCTACTCCTTTGTAGGCATGTACTCCAAGGTGAGAAAAACATCCAAAATCAACTGTCAAATGAACTGCATGTGGATCTTTGTGTGCTTAGTCCTTTGATGCCCCACTAGGTTGTGTGAAATGTGAATGACACTTTGATTATCACACCAACGAATAGTGGGAATACTAGGAGGAAAACTGAACTCAATCATAACTAACGAAGCCACAAAACCTCCTAGATAGCCAAAATTGTTGCACAATACTCAACCTCCGTAGATGATAAAGCAATAGCATATTGATTCTTGCAAGACCATATAATGAGGCTAGAACCAAGGAAAAAAATAAAGCCAAAAGTGGACTTCCTATCATTAACATCACCAACCCGATCTAAAAAAATTCAAGAATATCCTTATGTATAGTGAATACCATAATGTGAGGTGCCCTAAATGTATCTTAAAATATATTTGGTATCTTTCCAATGAATCTCATGTAGATTGTGAGAGAATCAAGAGAAAATACCAACCACAAATGAAAGATCAGGACAAGAATGTTTCAGGTACAAGAGACTACCAACCAACTACCTATATAATGTAGCATTTGTTGAAGGAGTAGAACAAGTGGAAGATAATACAACACTTGACTAAAATGGTGTGGGGGAAGGCTTGCAATCAAGCATGTCAAGATCTCTCACCTCAAACTAACCCATAGAAGCTTGTTGAACACTTTAGATCATGGAGGATGAACCACTTGTAAGAATCAAATCGTCTACATTTAGTACAAGGATTAAAATATCACCCTCCCATCTCTAAATGTACTACGGGACCGAAATGAGATTGTGTGAAGCCAAATGAAAGAATAGAAATGTCCATCTTATCATACCAAGCCCTAGGGGCTGTAATAACCCGTCCTAAATTATTACTTAATTAACATTATTGTAAATGACACATGAATAGATTCCAAATTAAAAAAGACATAATTAGTGGCTAGAGTCAATTATAGCTACACATGTCCATTTAAAATGAGTCAACATTTCATATATTCACTTCAAAATTCAAATTACAATATCAGGTTTGACTTGGCTCTTAAGGCCACAAAGTCATTTCATTGTACACTTTACATCAAATACATGAATCTATTACATCAAGTTACATCTTAGACTATAACAGTCTTGTGAACAACTAAGGTTATTCCCTGACGCTCACCTCCATTGGTGGATGAGAACATGGTTGAAACACTTTATCGCCCAACCATGAAGCTTATGCTTCCCCGTAATTCTTTCAACTTGAAGAATGCACGACCCTACACATAAAGTTTAGCAAGAGAACAATCTGCAAGGTGGAATTTATGCGTGCCCATACATCAACATGCAATTTTCTATCTACACGTTAGAAAAGAAAATGCAAGATCTATGCTAGGAATGGTAGAGAGTGATATCATAGATTTCATACATATAAAATGAACTATATTGCTTGGCCAAGCATACTAAATGTGTTGCAACAACAACAAACAATAGGTTCTGGTAAAGCAAACCTATACTCTCTAAACTCCATTTCGGCACCTATCGTAGAAGGTAAATTTCTACAATATAATATCTCATAATAGCCATCTACCCTCTAGCAACATCTACCCCAAGGTTCTCTAGTCTACTAAGGTATCATTGTTCCATTCTAGTATTAAAATATTCATCTCACATATGTATTCGAAAAAGAAGAATCAAATTACTATTTACTCTCTAAACATAAATGAGATTTGTGATTGAAATAGAGTAATTCATCATTTAGTCATGTCATTCTCATGACTTACATTTACTTTTCATCATAAACATTTTCCATTTTGAAATGAACTAAGAACAAAAGAAGGTATGTCATAAGTATGTGTATGTACATAGATGAAGTCTATGTGCATACACATATATGTTCCTACTTAAGTTTTGAATTGTGCATACATTCTAAAATAAACCATTAAATGAGGTTGCAATCATTAAATAATGCTTCTTTTTTCAAAAGAAGTAAAGAATCAGAACAAGTCTATATTAACAATTTCACACATACTGTTGTTTCTTTCGCATTCTCACAAAACTGTGATACTTTAACATTGTTGTTTACATAAGAACATTCATCGTTTAAACAAAACCAATATTGTTTCCTACTAAACAACTATAAGTCAAGTTGTTTCTTAAAGAATGATCACTATTTACATCTACTCAATGTTACTCCAGCTAAATAATTTAATGAACAAGACCGTTTTTAGCTACAAGGATAACTTTACAACAATTCAGTGTCGTTCGCAACAGATTATTCATTGTCTACATCAATACAATGTTGTTCTAGAAAAAATAGTTACATTTTATGGTGGACAATGTCATTTTCCAACATATCATACATTGTTTGCAATTACTCAAAGCTGTTTTCAAGCTGTTTTGATGCTAAATGATAGAATTACAATTTAATGTTCATTGTTTTAAACAGAATGGGGTTTTATCTCAATGAGAAGAAAATGAACGATGATGTTTCAAGTTGTTTAGATGTTAAATAATAGCATTACATTAACTTAATGCTCACTTTTTCTAAAAGAACGAGGTTATCTTACAACGAATAGATATTGTACAAGTTGTTTTTCCAGTAACAATATTGTCTACAACTATCTCATCTGTCATTTTCAAGAAAAGCCATTAAATTTTTTCTTAAAAAATAGGCTAACAGAGTGTCCATTAATCATCATTTCAAAAACATAAATGATACTGAAAATTCATGAGCAACTATGTAAGAATTATAATGAAATTGATTCAACATACTCGTCGATTTGAAATTGGGCAACCATATGATCAAGGAACATAACAATGAAGTTTTGTTTTTTAGGGTTCCTAACTTAACCCATGCCTTTCAAGGCCATTAATAAAGCACTCACTGGTCACTCTAGGAGCTAATACCCCTTACAAGACTGATACATTTCTTTCTTAGCAAATCAAGGGTTGTTTTAAAGTTTACCCATAAGGGCTTGCTGGGTTTATAACATATATATATTTCAACATGCAGACTCATATTTGTATCTATTTTAAAGAAATAGCCTATCGATCATAAGGATCGAACCTTACATGGACTTAATGAATCCCAACTTAATCAATCCATCGTTCCTTCTAAAAATTGGTGACATAAATATGCAAATATTTAACACAATACTTAGCAATGGTTTTAACCCTTTTACCATTATCAGTCCAGTCGATAATGGAAAGGAAATGCATTTCCAAAGAAACACAGGGGATTACACCCCTTTCCATGGGATCAACATTCGATCCTCTGCAAAGTTAGACACATTACAACACATTTGATCATAAAGGAATTTTGATAGCCATACATGGCTAGCATCATTATGGGAGCTTAAGTGACATTCACATTTTGAAAGACTCTAAGCCTCGGCCTAGCTCTATAGGCTAGCTGATAAGGCTCTAACATAGGTTACTACTCATGCAAGGCAGGTCGTAGGCCATGAGAACCCAAAAAGGTGGTCAAAATTATACACATTCGGCTCAAGGTCATAACACACAGAAAGAGAGAATACATATTTACTATGCTATCGAATTTTTAACAGTATGTAGAGAATACCACAAAATGATAATGAAATTGAACTTGTTTTCTAAGGAAACTGATTTACCTTAATAATCAGCTTTTTGGTGAAGCTTCCTCTGATTTTTCCACTTCTACAGGTTCTCTGCTTTTTTTTTGCCTTACTGCCAGTCAAATTCCAATCTGCTATTATTTTCTCCCCCCTCACACCATTCAAAAATGGAAACATTTTTTTTCATTGCATGCGGCTAGGGAGTTACCATTATGGCTTTTCTTTCATAGCCATCAGCCACTATATTTTTGAATACTGCCATAATGTTTATGGGAGGTCCACGTCCTTTGTGGCTCACCTTGAATATTTTCATTTGATTTTTGCATAGTCTGGTTGGGATATCATTGGTTATCAAATTAAATTCAATTTGAATATAAATATGTTTACGTATACATGTATATGTATATGTATATACATATATGTGTGTGTGTGTTTATATGTATTTATATGACTTCATTCATATTTACTATGTCCGTTCTTCATCTCGTATATATATATATGTATGTATGTATGTATGTATGTATGTATGTATGTATGTATGTATGTATGTATGTATGTATGTATGTATTTTCATTTGTTTACATACATGTATATATATATATATATATATATATACAGCTGTAGATTGTTTTTTTGAAGGAGCTTATAAGTTTCATATGTTAGCAATTAATTAAGGAACTTTAATTTCATCACGAGCATCCAAATATATATATATATATGGGGAATTTATTTTTTTACTTAATTCCACATATCAAAATTCTTAGCCTTTTAATCATTCTCTAAAATATGTAGTTCTGTTTTCTTCAAAACATAGAGTTTAAGTAGACAATTTAATCTACAATCCATTAATTTTCAATCACTAAAATAATTCAAGTTATGAAATTACATTCTTCTATATATGCAAAAATAGTTCAAATGCAGGCCATCATGCCATTTGTGGTGTGTTCATCCAGATTCCAACTAGCTTACCATTCGATCCACCTAAAAAATCCTACTTGAATCATATTCTCATCCTTCAACCTATCACCCTACAACTGCACACACTTGAACTTGCAAATTTATCAATAACATTCAATTCTTGATAACATATAAGATAATTTCAAAAGTTCGTATAGTCAACATCAACCAACTTCTTTCAATCTATTTTTCAAAAATTCTGAAATTTGTATTTAATATATATTGAATTTCTTCACTAATTCAATTTACCGTATTTAAATGAATATGCAATAAAATTGGGTTATGACATCCTCCCCCTCTTGGAAGAGACATCTTCCGATGTCCAAAAAAAAAAACATCATGCCAAATTTGAGCATACATGTCTATTTCAACATCACATGAAATTATATATGTCTATTTCAACATCACAACAAATTTATATATGTCTATTTCAACATCTCATCAAATCATATATGTCTATTTCAACATCACATCAAAATTAAAGCATGAAATATCATAGTATCTCAATCCAAAAAAATTTCAAGAAAAATTATTGAAGTCTTTTTCTCAAGAAAGCAAATGTGGAAAGGAGCATTCTATTTCTTTCGCATCCTCCCAAGTAGCATTTTCTTCTAAGTACTAGTCCCATTGGACCTTAAACTGAGCAATATCTCTACTCTACAACTTAACGTTGCATCTATCCAAGATTCTAATGGGGTCCACTAGCACCACTCCTAGATCCTAAACCTGCAAGGATTGCCAATCAAGCACATGAGTCACATCAGGATGATATGGCTTAAGCAAGGAAACATGAAACACATGAAGTTGAGTCAGAGTAGGTGGTAGAGCTAGTCTATAAGAAACTGGGTTAATCACTTCCAAGACTTCAAATGGTCCCACATATCTTGGGGCCAACTTGGAAGACTTTCCAAAAGCAATAAAAAATTTATGAGGTTTAAATCTCAAGAAAAAATTATCCCCGATTGCGAATTGTCTAAGAGTTCGGTTCTTGCCAGCATAACTCTTCTGTTGGTCTATATCGCTTCCTGCAGTCTGCTCTTAATGACCCTCATTTGTTCTTCCATTTCCTTAAGCATTTCAGGTCCTACTATGATCTTGTCCTCCAATTTATCCCAACTAATGGGGGTACGACACTTCTGCCCATAAAGAGCTTCAAATGGTGCCATGCCTAGGGATGTATGATAAGAGTTGTTGTAGAAAAACTCTACCAAAGAAAAATATTATTCCCATCTATACTGTTGGTCCATACAATACATTTGGAGGAGATCTTTGACTACCTGATTCACCCTCTTTTTTTGCCCGTCAGTCTGAGGATGATAATCCAAATTGAAATTCAATTTGGTTCCCAATGCATCATTCAGGGTCATCCAAAATCTTGAGGTCATCTGTGTGTCCCAATTAGAAATGTAGTCTCTAACACTCCATGTAAGTAGAAGATCTCCTCGAAAAATTTCTTAGCCAGGGTCAATGATCCATCCTTAAGGTTTCCTGGAATGAAGTGTGCAACCTTAGTCAACTTATCAATCATGACCAACATAACATCATGCTTGTTCTTTCTCAATGACAACCCCTATACAAAATCCATACTGATCACATGCCATTTGTACTCAAGTATGTCATGAGGATATAGTAACCTGACTGGATGTGCATGCTTAGCCTTGACTCACTAGCACTCTAAGCATCTGGCTAAGTATTCCACTACATCCTTCTTAAGTTTAGACCAAAAATACAATCTTCAACTCTGCGATCATCTTGGATACTCCAGGGTGTCTTGAATAAGATGCATTGTGGACCTCTTCTAAAACAAACTTTCTTAGCTCTCCAGAGTTTGGAATATACATTCTCCTTTGATATCTCAAAATACCATCTGGTTCAATCTCATACCCATCGAGCCAGTGATCTGATGGATTTGCTGCTAGGGTGCTCTTCACTCTCTCATAGTGCTCATCCCTAGCAAATTTTGAATCACTTGTCTCAAGTTAGACCTTGTTGAGATCATGGTTGCCATATGTCTTTGTCTACTAAGAGATTCAACCACTCTATTCTCTTTTCCATTCCAAATTCATATTTGCTAAGGAATTCCAACCACCTTCTCTGTCATGCATTAAGGTTTGGCTAGGTAAATATGTATCTCAACCCTAAGTGGTCTGTCTTGAGTTCAAATGGCTTTCCCAAAAGGTAATGCCTCCACATCTATAAGGCATGAACTCTTGTAGCCAATTCTAAATCATGAGGCACGTAGTTCACTTTGTGTTGCTTGAGCTTTCTTGATTCATATGCTACCACTTCTCTATCTTGCATTAATACTACTCCCAATCCCTCTCTTGAAGTATCTGTGATTATTGTGAATCTCCCATTAGGATTAGGGACGGTCAGCACTAGTGTTGTCATGAGCCTCTCCTTCAAGAGTTGGAATTCCTGCTCGCATTTCTTGGTCCATCCAAACTACTTTCCCTTCCTTTAAAGTGAGGTAATAGGAGATGCAATCTGGGAGAACCCTTGCACAAACTTCCTATAGTAGCTCGTGAGGTCCATGAAGCTACAAACTTCTGACACATTCTGAGGCACTGGCCATTCCAAGATTGCCTTGATCTTCTTAGGGTCTACAAAGACTCCTTCAACTAAAATGATATGGCCTAGATAGTGCACCCTGTCCTGATAGAATGAACACTTGGACAACTTCCCAAATAGTTTCCTTTCTCTTAATCGCTAAAAAACTATCGTCAAATGTCTATCACGATCTTCAAAAGTCTTTGAGTAGACTAGAATTTCATCAATAAAGATCAGAACAAATTCATATAAGCATTCTCTGAACACACTATTCATGAGGTTCATATAGGATGTTGGTGCATTAGTCAAAACAAAAGGTACCACTATGAATTCATAATGTCCATATCGAGTTCTAAATGCAGTCTTCAGAATGTATTCTTCCTTAATTCTCAATTGGTGGTATCCTGACCTAAGATCAATTTTGGAGAACACCATTTCTCCTTTTATTTGGTCAAACAACTCATCAATCCTTGGGAGTGGATACCAATTCTTGATGGTCACCTTGTTCAACATCCGATAATCTATACAAAGATGCAAGGTACCATCCTTCTTTTTCAAAAAAATAACCGGTGCTCCCCAAGGAGACACATTGGGTCTTATAAGCCCTTTATCCAGCCATTCCATTAACTGGGCCTTCAACTCATAGAGTTCTATGGTGGTCATCTGATAGGATGCCTTGGATTGAGGCTCAACTCCTAGAACAAGGTCGATAGAAAAGTTGAATTCTCGTTTTAGAGGCAACTCCATAAGTTCATCAAGAAATACATCTTGGAACTCCTTGAGAATAGATAGTCATCTAAATACAGTTCCTTGATGTTAGGATTATTGACATGTACTGCATAAATTGCAAATCCCTTTCGATGATCCTTCTTGAGCTGCATCGCAAAAATCTATCTAAGCTCTACGGGTCTCTACATTCCACAAACCTTGACTAGGTTCCCATAATCATCCAAATAGTTGACTATCTTGTCCTCACAATTCACTATTTCCTTATGCTCGGTTAACCAATTTATCCCTAGAATCACATCATAAGAGCCTAAATGTACCACATACAAGTTGACCTAAGTTTGAAAGGTTGGAAGCTCTAACTCATTGCAAAAGAGATAGGTATCTACCCTTCGCTCTGCTCGATTATCATACTAGACTACCCATGAATTTTCCATGTATCTAGGTCTAATGGGTATTTGGATATTATTCTAGGATCAATAAAACATTCAGTAGCTCCCGTATCAATTAAGATAGAGACAGATTGGCCATAGAGCTTACCCATCAGCTGAATTGGCGAAGCCTAATACTCTGCCTGCGTATTATCCACTACAACATGGATCTGGTGATGAGTTTACTGGTAGCTTCCTTCCTTTCGTGACTTCAACCGCTGAGGATAATTTGAGGCATAGTGATCATCTCCACAAGTATAACATCCATATTGAGGCCCTTTATGAACTCCTAGCTTGTCCTCTCTAAATCCCTTCTTCTTATGGTCATCCTTACCCTTGCCTTTGTTTGCCTTCTTGTTCTTTCCACCATTACCATCTTCACCCTTCTCCTACGACTCACTTCCCCTCTTGAGATTACGAATCTGATGGTTTTTGTCTCCTTTATGAAATTTCTTTTTCCCATATGACGACTTAGAATCAGAGTTTCCACGGAGATTGGATAATTGTTGTAGTTTTTGTTCCTGTTTGATGGTTTTTTGGAAGACTTCATTCATGGTTTGAGGTTCATGCATATCCACCTTAGCTCCTATGTGGGTTCTCAGTCCCATTATGAATTTCTAGATACAAAATCGTTCATCTCCTTGATACTGAGGCACATACTTCAATAGGTTGGTGAACTTTTCCCAATACTGAATCACAATCATATTTCCCTAGGTTAGGTTCTGAAATTCCATCACTTCTTGTCAAAGAAAAGTTGTGGTAACTATCTCTTCCTGAAAGCTTGGAGGAAGAGTTCCCAAGTGATCTTATTAGACTGAAGATTTCATTCTAACTTCTCATTATCCCACCAAGTCGCTACTTCACCTGAGAGCTGATACATAGCCCATGTTGCCTTAGTCTATTTAGAAAGGTTATGGAGCCCAAAGTATTTTTCCATCTCTATAATCCAAGCCTTAGTTCTTGCTCTAATAGCCTTACCATTGAACTTGGGCAGTGCTACTCTTTTGAGGTCTTTTCCAAGCTATTCCTCAATTCATCCTCATGGGCCTGCCCTTGGACCACCATCTCCTTGATTGGCTTCTACATTCCTGTGGTCTTTCTCCTTGCATGCCACTCAGAATTCTTTCTCTATATGGTCCATGCGAGACTCTTGCTAATTCAAAATCTCTAGAATTTTCTCTAGCCTCTTGTTAGGTCCGTTATCAAAACCACTACCACCCATCTCTTGCATGGTGGTCACCATGTTGTTGCACTCTTATCTTGCATCACATTCAATTTTATCACATCTCAACACAAGGTTCTACGAATAAATTTTCTTATTCTATATCACATAATTTTCATATGCATACATCCCTCATTCTAGAAGATATACAAATTCATGCATAATACCCACATTTTGGAGTCCTTCGTTTGAACGCACCGAAAAAAATATCATCTAATTTTATTTATATTAAGGTGAGTCAATAGACCCTTATTTACAATAGGATTCTCATTACATCATTCTGATTTCTCAGGATCAAAAAGAGGACATTCCTTTGGGTCCTCATCTAAGTTTACATCAAACTTTATAGAAGAGGATGGTTGAGCACACAGGCTCTCCTTTTCCTCTTTAGTTAACAAAGGTGCATTGGGTCCACACCCTAGAGGCTAGTCCCAGATTGCAGAAATATTTTTGATCTTAGGTGTTTGCTTCTCCTCAATATTCAAGCCTCTCTCTAGCTTGAGTCATGTAAGGGCCTGGGCTAGAGTTTCATCATCGGTGATTTCTGATTGAACCTTCGTCTTGGCATTTTCTTCCTTTATATCATTCTTACATGAGGTTCTAACAGTTTTTCCTTTCCTTCATCCTACTTTTGACCTTCCCATACCTGCATTCAATCCAGGTTCGATCAATACTTAGGACAACTAAATTTTGGTCAAGGGTCAACTACCCCTAGTCATACTATGGTGGACTCAAAAGGCCTAGAGTTGAACCCTAAGCTCTAATACCAAATATAATAACCCATCCTAAATTATTACTTAATTAACATTATTGTAAATGAAACAAGAATATATTCCAAATTAAAAATAGACATAACTAGTGGCTAAAGTCAATTATAGCTACACATGTCCATTTAAAATGAGTCAACATTTCATATATTCACTTTGAAAGTCAAAATTACAATATCAAGTTTGACTTGGCTCTTAAGGCCACAAAGTCATTTCATTGTGCACTTTACATCAAATACATGAATGTATTACATCAAGATACATCTTATAATATAACATTCTTGTGAACAACTAAGTTTCTTCCTTGATGCTCGCCTCCACTAGTGGACGAGAACATGGTTGAAGTGCTTTATCGCCCAACCACAAAGCTTACACTTCCTCAAAAATTTTCTAACTTGAAGAATGCTCAACTTTGGACAAAAAATTTAGCAAGAGAACAATCTGCAAGGTGGAATATGGTGCATTCCCATACATCAACGCACAATTTTCTATTTACATGTAGGAAAAGAAAATGCAAGATCTATGCTAGGAATGGCAGAGAGTGATATCACATAGTTCATACATACAAAATAAACTATATCGCTTGGCCAAGCATAATAAATGTGTTGCAACAACAACAAACAATAGGTTCTAGTAAAGAAAACCTATACTCTCTAAACTCCATTTCGCACCCATCCTAGAAGGTAACTTTCTACAATATAACATCTCATAACAACTATCTACCCTCTAGAAACATCTACCCTGAGGTGCTCTAGTCTACTAGGGTATCACTATTCAATTCTAGTATTAGAATATTCATCTCACATATGTCTTCGAAAAAAAAGAATCAAATTACTATTTTCTCTCTAAATATAAATCAAATTTCTGATTCAAATAGAGTAATTCATCATTCAGTCATGTCATTCTCATGACTCACATTTACGTTTTATCATAAGCATTTTCCATTTTGAAATGAACTAAGAACAAAAGAAGGTATGTCACAAGTATGTGTATGTACATAGACGAAGTCTATGTGCATACACATATATGTGCCTAATTAACTTTTGATTTGTGCATACATTCTTAAATAAACCATTAAATCAGATTGCAATCATTAAATAATGCTTCTTTTGTCAAAAGAAGTAAAGAAAACAATTCTATATTAACAGTTTCACACATACTACTGTTACTTTTGCATTCTCACAAAACTATGATACTTTAACATTGTTGTTTACATATGAACATTCATCGTTTAAAAAAAACCAATACTGTTTCCTACTAAATAGTTATAAGACAAGTTGTTTCTTAAAGAACGATCACTTTCTACATCTATTCAATGTTGTTCTAGCTAAATAGTTTAATGAACAAGACTATTTCCAACTACAAGGATAACTTTACAACAATTTAATGTCGTTTGCAATAGAGTATTCATTATCTACATCAATACAATGTTGTTCTAGAAAAAATAGTTACATTTTATGGTAGACAATGTCGTTTTCCAACAGATCATACACTGTTTGCAATTACTCAAAGTTGTTTTCAAGTTGTTTTGATGCTAAATGATAAAATTACAATTTAATGTTCACTATTTTAAATAGAATGGGGTTTTATCTCAATTAGCAAAGAATGAACGATGTTGTTTCAAGTTGTCCAGATGTTAAATTATAGCATTACAACTTAATGCTCATTTTTTCTAAAAGAACGAGGTTATCTTACAATGAACATATATTGCACAAGCTGTTTTATTAGTAACAATATTGTCTACAACTATCTCATCTGTCATTTTCAAGCAAAGCCATTAAATTTTCTCTAACAAATTAGGATAACAAAGTGTCCATTATTCATCATTTCAAAAACATAAATGATACTGAAAATTCATGAGCAACTATGTAAGAATTATAATAAAATCGATTCGACATACTCGTCGATTTGAAACTGGGCAACCACACGGTCAAGGAACATAACTCTGAATTTTTGTTTTCAGGGTTCCTAACTTAACCCGTTCCTTTCAAGGCCATTAATAAAGCACTCACTGGTCGCTCTAGGAGTGAATACCCCTTACGAGAATGATACATTTCTTTCTTAGCAAATCAAGGGTTGTTTTCAAGTTTACCCATAAGGGCTTGTTGGGTTTATACCATATATATTTTTTAACATGCAGACTCAAATCTGTATCTATTTCAAAGAAATAGCCTATTGATCATAAGGATCAAACCTTACATGGACTTAATGAATCCTTGTATACAAATTTTTTTTGATAAAATAAAAAATGATAAAACAATAACATGCATTACCTAATCCAAATCTTCAATACCTCAAATAAACACAATGATGGATGAATTATTCCACTGACTTGATATGTTGGTTGCTCAATTCAACAACATAACATTGAGATGGAGATGACAGACGAATGATGATAGATAAAAATGGATGAATGATTCAAGAATGATTTTGGCAGCATAAGGATACTTGAAGAATCAACCCCCCAAATTGCTTATGAGAGGGTTGATTTATAAGCAAGGTTTGATTTGGATTGATGGTTGAGATTGGATGTTAATAAGATGTCTTAATCAATGGCCAAGATTGAAAGTTGTAGTATGAAATAGGGTTAGGGCAAAATTAGGGAAATGATAAGGATTAATGGCCAAGATTGATTTATAAATTAATTCAATCAAGAGTGGAAAATGAATGAGACAAGAGAAGATAAGAATGGCAGAGATAATGAGGTTGGCACATAAAAAGAGGTTGTTGGAGAAAATTAAATAATTATAAAATTATTTAATTTGGGAGGGAAGGTGAATAATTAAATAATAAAAGCATTATTTAATTATAAAAGACATGTGACATGTTGACTTTTAAATTAAATAATAATTTAATTCAAAAGTGGATGAAAATGACAAATTAGTAAATAATTAAATAAATAAAATTTATTTAATTATAGAAGAAGAGGATAATGAATAATTAAATAATTAAAATAATTATTTAATTATAGTAGAAAAATTACAATAATTAAATAAATAAGCATTTATTTAATTATAGAAAGGAAGGGGCTAATTAGTGACGTAAATAAACAAAAATTATTTAATTAATCAAGGGAAGAATAAAGGAAAACAAAATTAATTAAATAATTAATAATTATTTAATTAATAGAGGAATATGACCTTAAAAGATAATTAAATAATTAAAATTATTTAATTATGCAAGTAGAAGGAGGAATTGATATGAAAAGGTGGGTTCATAGGCCAAGGACAATTTTCAGTGTACATTTTGCCCCTCTTTGAGATGATGTTCGAGATGATGAGCTTTGTGTCGAGTAACATCATTTCAAAGAAGCTAAGGTATGGATAGAGGAAAATGGATAATGATAGAAAGATAGGATGATGACAAAATAAGAATGGGATGATGTTGATATAAGAATAGGATGATGATGAGATGATGATGCCCCCTCAAGAGGATAGGCGGGTTGGACAAACACGGGTATGCTCTTGAAATGAAATGATAAGGAGGGACAAGATGAATGATGCAAGATAGGAAGTGGATGAAGGAGATGAATGATACATTATGCTACAAGAAAGTGAACAACCATGATGTTTGATGTAACACTAGACATGATGCACCAAGGTATAAGGACCAAGGTGACGATGTGTCTCGTGCCCCAACGTAATACAACCTTGTCTAGATACAAGATATGAATATTAGTTGGAATAACTTGGATTTGATGAAAATGCAAGATAAAAATAATAACACACACAAGCAAGCATGCTCAAATGATACAAAAACAAACAAGGTACTTCCCCTGTCAAGCTACAAACCGATGAGCAATTGATTGATTGATTTTGATTGATAATGATAGTGTTGTCATTGCGGGGAACGACATCTCCCTAGATCAACATGATGATGATAATTGATTGATTGATTTTGATTGATGATGATAGTGTTGTCATTGTGGGGAACGACATATCCCTAGATCAACACAATGATGATAATTGATTGATTGTTTGGGTTTACAACAAGATTAGGATCACGACCAAAGGATGTGATTGGATAATTTGGCAAGATTGATAAAATTTATTGGTATGGATTAAGGATTTCCTTGCAATTGCTTGGATTGATTTGAGTTGAAGAAGTGGTTTGGAATGATATAATGATTGATTTGATTTGTTTGGATGAAAGGATTTGAATATAAAAATTGATGTGATTGAAATGATTTAGATTGAAGTGATTTGATTAGAGGATTGATTAATTGATAATTTAAAGATTGATTTGAAGGAGTTGATTTGATTGGAAG
This sequence comes from Sequoia sempervirens, assembly GCA_007258455.2. Lineage (NCBI taxonomy): Eukaryota > Viridiplantae > Streptophyta > Pinopsida > Cupressales > Cupressaceae > Sequoia > Sequoia sempervirens. Next base: position 6,698,194 of record VDFB02058242.1, read on the forward strand.
AAGTGATTTAAAGAAATGATTTGGTTTGATTTTATTGCTAGGATTTTTGAAATTTTTTGAGGTTTCAATGGATGAAAATTTGGGTAGCCTTTGTGCTAGATACCAATGACAAGGGAAAACCAAGTCTAGGTGCAAGGAGATAGATGGGATTGATGGATGAAAGGGTGGGTGATAGGATAAGGAGTAGAAGGCTTATGACAGATGGATGGATGGAATGGATGTATGCATAATAAGAGAGCAAGGATATGATCTCCAAAGACTATGTCGCATAGGAATAACATGCCCCATTCTAGGTACAATACTTAGGATTTTTCATGACAAAGCTTATGACAATAGGATAATGATAGGCTTGTTTGGAAGGATGAGGTATATCAAAAGATATCCAAAGCATGTTTCAACACTTTTCCCCTATATATTCATCAAGATCAAAAGGAGAAGGGTGGATAAGAGAACTCTAATATGATAGGTAGGTATGATGGCTAAAGATGGTAGGATGGTAAGATAGAATGATATGACATGAAAATGATAAGTTGGATAGATGAGACATTGTGTCCCCAAGTGTAAGTGACATAGAAGATCAACCTACACATGATGCTTGTTTTCCAGGTTTTCATCATGGCACTTATCCAAGGCATTTGTTTACCAGGTTTTCACCATTGGATGGAGGGATTTCTCTTTACTTTTTTTTAATTTATTTTTTTGACTTTTTGACTTTTTGAATTTTTGGATAAGAGAAGGGGAATATGGATAGGAGGGACTCAAGTATATAGTTCCATGAAAGGTGGTAGTACCACTAGAGATGGATGTCATCTCATGGACCATTTCAAATGTCATTATGCTCATAGATGTTGGTAAGGGATGACATGAAAGGGAGATGGAGTAGGTAGATGATGGATTATGATGTGAATTATGTAGGGAAGATGATAGGGATTATATGGGACTTATGCAAAAGATGAATGGGGAGGCTTAGCCAAAAGAATGGACCATAGGAAGGTGGTGGGGGAGATATGTAGGATAATGAGTGAAGGGTGACGAGATGGAGGTATGTGGGATTGTTATGAAATGGAAGGGAACCATGACCAATGGTTGCACAAACTATGATAAACGTTGAAGCTTTTTATGTGGATGGGGTGTAGGAAGCAATGGAGATGTTTGATTAGGAGATGGGTGATGAAGTGCTTTAGGTACCTACATAGACTTAGTATTTTTATGACTTTTATTTTTCTTATGGGATGGAATATGAGATTCTTGAATAGAGTGGGAATGTGAGGTGGAAGTGGATGGTTGGGATTTTTTTGATGTAGATGTCTCATTTGACTTGCTTTCCTTTTTTTTAGGGACCCAAACCATTTTAGTTTTGGCTTTTACTTTTGGAGGTATGGGCTTATACCAATTTTTAGATGGATTTTTCTTTGATTCTTTGCTTTTTTTCCCTAAGGCATGAGGACCCTTAGGATTTTTTACTTTATAGGTAGAGGCATTGAAATTTTTGCTTTTGACTCCTATGGGTATGGTGGAATGAGTGGAAGCTTAATATTTAGAAAATGTGTGCATTTCTTGGTCATGATTAGGATTTTTAGAAGATTTATGGATGGGTGGATAAGGCGATTGTATAATGGAGATATTAGGTGTTGGGAGTAACAGAGGTAGATTAGATGGAGGTTTATTAGGAGTTGGAAGAAATGGTGGAAAATTTGATGGTGGAAGGTGTATGGTCACATGCTTTTGACATTTGTAGGATGATGGAGGAGGGATGACAACATATGTTTTAGGTGTATGATAGGATTTATGATGGAAGGAGGACTTAGGAGGCATGGAGGAAGTGCCAACATCTTGAGATTTGTGTCCTTGGGGTGTATATCTAAGGCCATAAGAGCGTGGAGGTACTTTTACATGGATGGGCTCCAAAATACCTTGTTCATGAAGGTCTAGACCTTTACCTTGGTGGTTCATGTTTTCACTAGTACACAAACAACAATATATGACTAAATAAACTACTAAAAATTGCATATAAATGACTAAATTTAGTCACGTGACTATTAGTGGTTTATTTGTAGTCATTTATAACACCACTAAATTTATGACTAAACAATTTTAGTCATTTATTTAGTCATTGATTTTAGTCATTAATTTGGTCATTGATTTGGTCATTTATTTAGTCATATATTTTAGTCATTAATTTTAGTCATGTGACTATTTTAGTGGTTTATTTGTAGTCATTTATAACACCACCAAATTTATGACTAAACTATTTTAGTCATTTATTTAGTCATTGATTTAGTCATTAATTTAGTCATTTAGTTAGTCATGGTAGTGATTTGTTTAGTCATTTATTTAGTCATTGATTGTTGTTAACTGGTAATTTATTTAGTCATGGTAGTCGTTTATTTAGTCATATATTTAATTATTACTTTAGTCATATATTTAGTCATTAATTTAGTCATGTAAGTCATTACTTTAGTCATATATTTAGTTATTACAAATCAAATCTAACTTAATTAATCATCACAAATTAATGCATATAAACTTCAATTATCATAGATATTCAAATGTTGAAGAAGCACCATGAAATGAAGACTAAAATACTTGAACAAATATGATTGATCAAACACAAACACAAACAAATTACAAATCAAGAGGAGCCACAACACAATATTTATGAGTGGAGAAAAAATCACTCTAAAAATTTACTTTATTAATCCTCATTGACAAATCAAAATATCATTGGTTATATTCAATGTCTCAGTGACACTGTACAACTTACTGACACTATATAAACATAATACTCCTATTTTCATATACTTATATTATTTTCCCCTTCCTTAACTACAGTCCTTTTGGAAGGGCAGCGACCTCCTATAGCAGCTCGACCCATTTAATCCCCTTGCAAATCCACAACTTTCCCGCCACGATTGGTTTTGGCTCCTCCAATCTCTTCCTCGCTGTTATTCACCTTTTACTTCTCCAATTTGGAGCTGCAGCTTGAAAATAATATTTCAAAATTTTCACATCAAAAGCATATTTGGAAGTATATTTTTATCAGATATTGTAGTTGCAAGTTCCACTAATTATAATAAAGATAAATAGTTTTACCTTTCTGCATCAACTAATGCAATTCTGATAACTTTTAGAGGATCGACAATGCTAGCCTTTATCATATCAACATACTCAACTGCAAGTTGCAACACAACATTAAACTCAACATCTAAGAAAGAAAAATAAAATTCAAACATTATCAATTTAGTTTCCTTGTAGCTTTCCTCTAGCATATCTGGAACCTCTTTAGATGTTCCATCCAACTGTCATCACTCCCATACAGGTAGAATTGTGTATGTCTATCAAACTATCATCTTTCCCATAGAGTTAGAGCTAAATTCATTTAGAAATCTTTTCTTGCTATGAAATCCAATTCCCCTAGCAAGCCTAACATATAGACAACCTCCCTTACATTCAAAAATTTACTCAAGGATGTCATTTTTAGTCTCAAAAATCAAAATAACCTTATCGTTCATTTTCCAAAACTACATAGTTGATAGAAAAAAAATTCAATGGAAAAATCATGAGGAAAATTAATCTACCTCTATATTATTAGGGGTGATCAAATACTGCTTAAATCTACAATCAGAAACCCTCCTATAAGATACAACCAATCGGGTCAAAATTTGTTTCCATGTTTGAAAGGACTATTTATTTTGCATTGGGATTCCCACTCTCAAAAACCTGACAAAGGCAATCCAGTTACATGACCATCAGAAAGATACAAAATTATCACATCAAAGAGAGGAAACAACAAACACTCTATTAAAATTCCATTCTTGCCTCAAAATCTACTGCTTTGCAAGAAAAAAAAGCATTTCAAGAAATTCCAAAGCAATACTTTCATATTTTTTTATTAAACATCAATATAAAGACCTTTTTTTTGTTGCTCTTATGAGAATTTTCTAACTGGGAATGAAACTATTTCAACATTTAGAAAACCACGTTTGACAGGTATACAAGGTATTGGAAATGCAAACTTACAGACTATTTGCAAAAATGCTTTTACATTTTAAGATAGAGAAATTTCATTTTGTGGACTTGCTTTAGTGGCAAATACAAAGCATAGTTGATGACCATCACAAGCCAGGTGTGTGGCTTCAGGAAAATTTAGAAGGTTGGTCTCTGCCCTTATTCAAGGGTAAAATCTATTACTAGGTCGCTGACAACACTGTCTCAACTCCAACATCCAAACTAGGTTGGGATTCTTGTTGTCTATGTAATAAATGAACAAAAAATTAATGTAAATGTAGGTTAGTGTTGTTGTAGCATATTCTAGAAACATTTATTGTGTTTACTTGCTCACTGTATCATTTTCTAAGTTCAAACACTTCATATCTACTCATTACATTGTCTCATTATCCACCTGTACAAGTCTGAAATACATTTTTTGAGTATTTTTATTGCTGCCATTATTAAGCTGTGTAGAAAGTGAATTGGATGTCATTATATATATTCCTTTGTTCATATATATATGTGTGTTTGTATAGTTTCCTTTGTTCATATATTGCTGATATGAAATAGGAATATAAAATATTATCTCTTTCTTTTGAGATTCATTTGGAAATCAATTACTAAAGCCTAATTTTGTAACAAGAAAAGGTGTTTTGTAAAAGCATCCTTTAAAACTAAGAGTCAAAGAAATTGCTAAAAGATGCAATGTTAAGAAACAAATGATTCAACTAGGACTCAAGTAAAACAACCTTAACTACAAAGTACAACATTATACATAACTCATACATAACATACCCTAGAAGCCAAAATGTAGCAGTAGGAAATACATTTAAGAAAAGATTCTATGGAATAGATGATAACCTTCACCTTGTTCAATAAAAAAGCTATAAAATAAGTAGCCAGTAGGTGGCCTACTCTGTAGATTTACCATTACTTTGGTATTGAGATTTTCTTATATAAATTTTGGGAATTTCTTTATCACTGTGAATTCTATAATAATAATTTTCTATTTTTACTTGCATAATATATTGAACATAAATTTTTCCCATAGTCCATAAGAAATGTCATGCAAATAAGTTTTTTGGCACTATCTTCAGCCAACCATATAAAACAACACTTTCCCACATCTCAACTCCACATTTGCTGAAATATATCTAATATAAGGGTTATCTGTGGCATCAAATTTACTGTATTTCTGTTATCTAAAATAGCCTTTACCTTCATCTCCATACCTCTATGCACAGTACCAGAATTTACCCTTCCAATAACTATTTTTCCTTTGTGTTCATCAAAATCCAAATTTGTTGCCTACAAATTTCAACCACATTTGTTGATAGATTATAAATTTGTTACTTCATTCATAAGAAATAACCTTGCCAACCATTGTAAAGCAATACAAAGGACATCTAATATAAATCTCTACCTGTTTCAAAATGGAAGCTTTGGAACAGGGTATGGACATCCATCAAAGCATAATAGAAGGGGGATTTTCATCTGATATTATAGTTGGAAATGCTTTGGTTGACATGTATGCAAAATGTGGAAGCATAGAGAAAGCATGTGAATTTTTTGACAGAATGCCTTGAAGAGATGTCATCTCTTGGACTGCAATTATTGTTGGATATGCACAAAATGGATTTGTTGAAAACGCTTTAGAAACTTTCAAGCAAATGCAATTGGCAGGTATAAAGCCAAATTCCACAACCTTTGCAGCATCTTTCCTGCCTGTGCCAAAATGGGGGCTTTGGAACAGGGTATGAACATCCATCAAATCATAAATAATAGAGGAATTTTGTTAGATGTTGTAGTTGCAATTTCCCTAGTAGACATGTATGCAAAATGTGGAAGCATAGACAAGGCATGTGAACTATTTGAAAAAATTCCTAAAAGAGATTCCATCTCATGGAATACGATGATTGCGGGATATGCACAAAATGGATTTGTTGAAAAGGATTTAGAAACTTTCAAGCAAATGCAATTAGCAGGTGTGAAGCCAAAATCCACAACCTATGCTAGCATCCTACCTTCCTATGCCAAAATGGGAGCTTTGGAGCAGGGTATGAACGTCCATCAAAGCATAATGGATGGGGGATTTTTGTCAGATATTATGGTTGGAAATGCTCTATTAGATATGTATGCAAAATGTGGAAACGTAAACAAGGCATTTGAACTTTTGATGGAATGCCTCAAAGAGATGTTATCTCATGGAATGCAATAATTGCAGGATATGCACAAAATGGATTTTGCAAGGATGCTCTCAAAATATTTGAATTAATGAAGCACTTTGAAACATATCCTAACATTGCAATCTTTGTTTGTATTCTTTGTGCATGCAACCATGGAGGTTTAGTGGATGAGGGTTGTACATACTTCAATCACATGAGTAAGCAGTATTGCATTACACCTACAGTTGATCATTATGTGTGCATGGTTGATCTTCTTGCCTGTGACATGGCTATATCAAGGACACTCTAAACTATATCATTAAGATGCCAGTTAAACATGTGGTGGTTGTGTTGATGTATCATAAATCAAGTTTCAAAAGGTCTTCATTAACATTTTCAAAATACTTCGTGCAACAAAAACAAAGATGAAAACCTTGAATGCACTATTATGACTCTAAACTTTACATTATAAATGGCTTGGACTTCAACCACACTTATAAGATATAATAGTTGCAGAAACTAAAAGGATGAATTGTACCAATAGGCTAGAAACCATCAAATGTCAAAACTTTTACAAACAATAAACAACTACCCAGTGTTCACTGTAGGGTCCCTAAACACTATTTCTTAAGAATTTACTAATTTCCCTATTCATTTTCTACCAAATATGTCAGGATTTTGTCTCTTAGATCAAAATGAATGATATAAAAAGTAGAAATATGATCAAGAGGGAAGTAATTCCAGTTACAAATAATAGTGAAATAACCATATCTGGATCTGGATAACTATGGTTATAGCATCCAATCCATAAACAACCATGTCAATTCCCTAATGTCAAGCATGTGACCTATCTTATAGGTGTAATTGATTACAACATTGTAGGTTACTTGAATATCATTAGATCTTCCAAAGATAGGACTAAAAATACCCCTAGCGAGGTTGAGGGGCAATGCCCCTCGTGGGGGTCTAGGGGAAATGCCCCCAGCGGGGTCGAGGGGCAGTGCCCCTTGCGGGGGTCTGGGGGCAGCGCCCCTTGTGGGGGTCTAGGGGCAGCGCCCCTCGCAGGGGTCTGGGGGCAACGCCCCTAGCAGGGTCGAGGGGCCGCACCCCTCGTGGGGGTCTGGGGGCAATGCCCCCAGTGGAGGAACTCCCCTCATAGCTCCACTGATAGACTGATGAAAGCATGCCATCAAATAATTTAATAATTTATTTAATTATTTACTAATTGTCATTTTCATACTACATATTTACTGTGCTATCAAATATTCAATAGTATGCAGAGAATACCACAAAATGATAATGAAATCGAACTTGTTTTCTAAGGAAATCGATTTACATTAATAATTGAGCTTTTTGGTGAAGCTTCCTCTAATTTTTCTATTTCTACGGGCTCTTTCTATTTTTTTTTGCCTTACTGCCAGTTGACTTCCAATTTTCTATGCTTTTCTTCCCCTCCCCCACACCATTCAAAAATGGAAACAATGTTTTTCATTGCACGCAGTTGGGGCATTACCATTATGGATTTTATGTCATAGCCGTCAGCCACTATCTTTCTGAATACTGCCATAATTTTTATGGCAGATCCACGTCCTTCGTGGCTCACCTTCAAGATTTTCATTTGATTTTTGCATAGTCTAATTGGGATATCATCGGTTATCAAATTAAATTCAATTCGAATATAAATATGTTTACGTATATATGTATATGTATATATATAATATATATATGTGTGTGTGTGTTTATATATATTTATATGGCTTCATTCATATTTACTATGTTCATTCTACATCTCGTATATATATATATATATATATATATATATTTATATATATATATACATACATATATATATGTATATGTATATATATATACATACAGGTGTAGATTGTTTGTTTGAAGGAGCTTATAAGTTCCATATGCTATCAATTAATTAAGGAACTTTAATTTCATCACGAACATCCAAATATATATATATATATATGAACAAAAAGGGAATTTCTTTTTTTACTTAATTCCACATATCAAAATTCTTATCCTTTTAATCATTCTCTAAAATATCTAGTTTCATTTTCTTCAAAACACTAAGTTTAAGTAGACAATTTAATCTACAAGCCATGCATTTTCAATCACTAAAACAATTCATGTCATGAAATTACATTCTTCTATATATGCAAAAATAGTTCAAATGCAGACCATCATGTCATTTGTGGTGTGTACACCCAGATTCCAACTGGCTTACCATTCAATCCGACTAAACAATCCTACTTTAACCGTATTCTCGTCCTCCAACCTGTCACCCTACAATTGCAGACACTTACACTTGCAAATTTATCAGTAACGTTCAATTCTTGATAACATATAAGATAATTTCAAAAGTTCACATAGTCAACATCAGTCAACTTCTTTCAATCTATTTTTTGAAAATTCTGAAATTTCCATTTAATATATATTGAATTTCTTCACTAATTCAATTTACCATATTTACATGAATATGCAATAAAATTGGGTTATGACAGGGGCTTGTTTGAGACCATATAATGAGTGACAAAGTTTACAAACTAGGGAAGAGTCATGAAAAAATAAGTGCTCCATATAAATATCCTTATGAAGGTCGCCATGAAGGAAAGTACTCTTCACATCCATCTAGTATACTATCCATCCTTATGAAGCTGCAAGTGAAAGTATAAGGAAAATAAAATTCATCTTTGTAACAATGGAAAAAGGTCTTAGAATAGTAAATTCCTTTGACCTGAGAGAACCCCTTTTCAACAAGATGATCCTTGAACTTATCAATGGAACCATCTGCAACATATTTGGTACAATACACCCACTTGCACCAAACCAACTTTCTTCCCTTAGGAAGAGGGAAAATATCCAAGTATTATTCTTCATTAGTGAAGAATACTCATCTGCCATAGCCATGTCCCACTCAAAAACACCTACCACTTCTAATTTTTTTTTAGAATCATCCAAAATGGTATGACTCAAAATAATAACACCTGATGTATATGCACAAGTATGACATGAATATGAAGGATCGCCTACCAAAGATCCAGGTATATCAATACTATTGTGGGACCACTTGGGTAAATGCTAATTAGCTAGAGGTGGAGGTAGATCTAGAGCATCATCCTCATTCTAAAGAGATGAGGAATCCTCAAGAGATGAAGAGAGAGTTGTAGACAATGAGGGAGAAGCTAATAATGAAGAATCCATCTAAGGAAAGCACTCATCAAATTGGACATCCCACCTAAGTAAGACATCTCTAGAAACATGATCAAATAACTAGTATTCCTTAACATCCTCACAATAGCCAAAAAAGATGAGTGGTTGTCTTTTCCTCTCCATGGGTTTATGCTAAGCTTCTAGAATGAATGCCCAAGACTCAATAGCAGAGATTCTAAATGAAGATACATCGGGCTTGACATGGGACCAAACCTCCTCATGAGTAATACTTTGTAATACCTTATGCTACATATGATTCTGAATATAATTGGCACAATTCATTGCTTCATCCATAAAAGAAGAATCCATATCTCATGACTGAATCATACATGTTTCCATCTCCTATAAAGTTTTTTTCTTTCTCTCAACAACACCTTTTTTCTGAGGGGTGTAGGGTACTATAAGTTGATGTTGAAGACAAGGCTTAGTATGAAAATCCCTAAAAGAATGATTGACATATTCCCCCCATTATTTGTGTGTATTCGCTTGATAGAAAGATCAGACTGCTTCTCTACAAATGTCTTGAAGGTATCAAAGATGTCACTCTTGTACTTAAGAAAGTACACCAATGTTCACCTAAAGAAATCATCAAAAAATGTGAGTACCTATTTGGCCTTGGAAAAAGAAAGTTATGAATGACATGAGGTCATTGTCTACCAACTCTAAGGGTTCATTAGCACATGTGGCTCTACTTGTAGGAAAAGAATCCTAGTGATTTTTACCAAGGGCACACCTTGGACAAACACCATCAATACAAGAAATCATAGGGAGACTAACACCAATTCCTGAGTACTCATTTGATGGAGATATCTGTAATTGACATGACCAAAATGTTCATGCCAAAGATTACTCACAGAGTCTACATGTGCTATGAAAGATGAACTTGAAATAGTTGAAATCTCAAAACCATCAAATTGGTATAAACATGAGGAAGAATCAAAACTCCTAGTAGCCACAACAATATTAGGATCATGAAGGTCACAAATAACTACATCATGTGGGGTAAACTCAATTGTCCTGATAGTGGCAACTTGAAAAATTTCATACATTGATAGAAGGTTGGTGGAGATATTATAAAAAACAAGAACATCCTGAAGAAACCAACCTCAAGTGGAACAATACCTGAGCTCAAACTAAAATTTGTGTAGAATATCCTAATACAATCTGTTGCTACAATCTAAAAGAGGTGAGACCAAAACGTGAAAATGAGTCATGTGATATGTTGCATTGAAATCAAGTATCCAAGTAGCTTTAGAAGGTAAGGCTCGTGCTGAAAGAGCATGACCTTTACTTTATAAGAGGAAGAAGAGTTAGGGGTTGAGATGTTATGTATCTACATGGATTCCTCTAAAGCCTCTAATATCTTCCAACATCTAGTGATTGGATTTCCCTCTTTACCACAAAAATACAATGTTCACCTAATTTCTTCTTTGTCTTGGAGGAAGAATCACCAAGATTAGAATGTTTTTCATTTCGAGGAATGGTTTTGAGGTTTTTTTTCTTACCTCTAAGATGGTTTGGAGGAACTCTCACTACTTGATGAGGTATCTATCTTAGGATTTTGTTTCTTCTTGTCTTTCCCTTTGGATGTCTATGCAACAAATGCTTGGTTTTTGGAACTAGAAATAGATTCAAACTAAATCAACTTTGCATGTTCATGAGTCAAACACTCACAAAAGACCTCAAAAGTTGGCATGGTAAAAGCATTGCTCAATGCAACATCATAGAGTAGAAAGTGGAAGAGAAGACCTAAAATGCCCCTCTAAGCTTAAATAGTATTAGGAAAACACATTCTTTGTTAGTTTTATTCTTCCCACAACCTTGCAAGAGTAATATGAGAGACTTAAAATTAATCAAGAAGTCCTCAATGGATGGGAAAGGATTAGATACATGTGAAGTCAATTTTTCCTCAATCTGAAGTGCTCAAAACTCATTAATGGTGTCAAAAAGCTCTCTGAATTTTTCCCACATATCCCTAGGGGAGGTGTGATAATCAATATGAAACAAGAGACTATCTAAAACATGTAGTGAAATCAATCTCATGGCCCCATCCATCTTGCTCCTATGTTGAAGTATCTCAAATTAATGAGTCAATGCATGTTTTACTTCATCCAATATGGACCATAAACCCTTGGACATGACCAATCTGGTCATATGATCTTTCCAAATATGATAGTTGTGTGGTATAAGGCATTCAACTGAAAAGGTATTTGCAATTGTGTTTAAGGTTTTCAAAAATGTGTATGGGAAAGGGTTTGTTGTTTTCTGATGTATACAGATATTGAAAGATAAAATTTTACCACCACCCACAACAAGAAAAACCAAACCTTAATTCAACTTTGAGAGCATAAGAGCTTGAAAGAAGGAAAATCACTTCAAATTAATCTGTGTACCTATTAATTTTTTTGAAAACTAGACTACGAATCTGTCTAGAGCAATGAAACACCTTCCCAATGTCTATTCGTTTGCAAAAAAAATGTATTACCAAGTTATGACCCTAAAAGCATAAATAGGTAGATCTAACTTCAACAATCTGTAGAAAATTTTAGGTGCAAAATATGGAAAAAATAGCTAAACTAGTAGATTGGGCTCTATATCAACTTTCTAATAGTATTTTGTTTGCAAAAAATGGATTCCATACACAAAAGTTATATTTGATTTTGCATAAGTTGTCCAATTTTCCCTTCAAGCAGCACAAGGGCCAAAAAAGGCAGTTGATCCTTTGGTGGACTAGGCGCTAGAGCTTGGGAGCTTATCAGATCCCCTAGTCACCAACATGATTGTTGTAGGGGTCGAAGCCTATAGGGTTGCAGATTGGACGTTGGGCAAGAAATGTAGGACAATAGTGCAACCAGGTGAACAGTGGTCATTGATGGTATAGTGCTAGTTGTGACTGAGCACTAGCCGTGATGCTTAATATAGAGATAGTTCTTTAAATAGTGTGGTGCTATGTTAAGTGTTGAATATAGTGCTATAAATATATTTTTATAGTAGTTGTATGGTACCCCCTGTAAAGGGGAAATATAGTTGTTGTACTAAAACAATTGCCTCAAAAGCTCTCGATAATAAATATGGGAAAATTTATAGTCAAAATTTGTCTGTTCAACCTCCTAAACACAATGGTGGGGTTTGTTTTGCTCCAACACACACCAAAAAATGTCCAAGTCCAAAACCTACAAAAAAATGAAGATTCTAGATTTGATGCTTTTGTAATCCTAGTTGAAGAAAACGCTCAAAGTTTGAGAAGGGATTTGTTGAATGCATGCTTTGATACCATGTTGAAATTGTGAAACACACATAGAAGCGAGATCAAACAACAAACAAGAACACCTTCCACACAAGAGGTGCAAGAAAAGATTTCTTATTTCCTCAAAAAGGAAAATTTATAAATTATAATGAATACAATGAAGGAGAATGCTTATAAGAGAAAACCCTAGATGAGAAAAGGATTGGGTCATGACAAGTGTTGCCATCCTATGTGATGAGACATAATCATCTAATAAAAGAGAAAACACTCCAAAGTTTAATTTAAGTGAATAAAATGAAATAAGCCTAATAATTAATTAATAGCTAATTACTGATTACTCTAACAAGCTTTACTATTTTAAATAATTTAAAAATTAATCTTTTATGTTGTTAAAATTCACGTGTATGTATTATATATGACAATAGTCTTAATGTTGAATTGTATTTCATAGTATTCTCTTCAAACATGAATTATGATTGCTCCATGAAAGTTAGTAGTGTGGAGTATCTATTTGCCTAAATTGTGAATTTTAAGGTTTAGTTATGATATATATATATGTATGTATGTATGTGTATATGCATATGTATATATATGTATAAGTATGTATATATATGTATAAGTATGTATATATATGTATGTATATGTATATATATGTATATATATGTATAAGTATGTATATATATATGTATATATGTATGTATATATACATATATGTATAAGTATATATATATATGTATATATGTATATATATACATATATGTATAAGTATATATATATGTATAAATATACACTGAAAATTGTCCTACGCCTATGAACCCACCTTTTCATATCAATTCCTCCTTCTTCTTGCATAATTAAATAATTCTTAATTATTTAATTAATTCATTTCTTACTTTATTCTTCCCTTGATTAATTAAATAATTTTGTTTATTTAATTATGTCATTAATTAGCCTCTTCCTTTCTATAATTAAATAAATACTTATTTATTTAATTATTGTCATTTTTCTACTATAATTAAATAAATTTTATTTATTTAATTATTTACTAATTTGTCATTTTCATCCACTTTTGAATTAAATTATTATTTAATTTAAAATTCAACATGTCACGTCTTTTATAATCAAATAATTCTTTTATTATTTAATTATTCACCTTCCCTCCCAAATTAAATAATTTTACAATTATTTAATTTTCTCCAACAATCTCTTTTTCTTTGCCAACCTCATTATCCGTGCCATTCTTATCTTCTTTTGTCTCATTCATTGTCCACCCTTGATTGAATTATATTATAATTCAATCTTGACCATTAATCCTTATCATTGCCCTAATTTTTCCCTAACCCTGTTTTATACAACTTTCAATCTTGGCCATTGATTAAGACATCTTATTGACACCCAATCTCAACCATCAATCCAAATCAGACCTTGCCTATAAATCAACCTTCATAAGCCATTTGGGGGGTTGATTCTTCAAGTATCCTTATGTTGCCAAAATCATTCTTGAATCATTCATCCATTTCTATCTATCAGCATTCATCTATCATCTCCATCTCAATGTTATGTCATTGAGTTGAGTAACCAACACATCAAGTCAATGGAATAATTCATCCATCATTGCATCTATTTGAGGTATTAAAGATTTGGATTAGGAAATGCATGTTATTGTTTTATCATTTTTATTTTATCCAAATTTTTCATATACATTTTGGTGAACCTGACTTGAACCCCCTAACAGATTTTTGGCTCAATATTTGGAAATTTTTTAAGGAATTTTGTAGTTAGATCCTTTTTGTTGCAAGTTTTGCATCATTTTGGGACACAACCCTATTTTTCAAAGATTCAGCCATATCTCTCAAACGGCTACATATTTTCTCACAAAAACATTTCTACAAGTTGAGAGCAATATCAAGAGATTCTAGTCCAAAAATTAGATTGTTGGGAGCTGTATTTAATTTTTTATAATTTTTTTGTTATTTTTCATGAAAAATCAATTTTGAGAGCAAATTAGAGAATTTTTTGGATTTATTTATATTTCTGGAAAGCTCTATGAATTTCAATAGGGGTCTATTCATTATGATTTTTATTTGGATGAAAAAAAATAGATCTTTGAAAATTAGGGTTTTACAAAGATTTTCTTATATCTCACAAATGTCGCAGATATTTTCACAAAAAATATTTTTGCAGATTCAGAATGATGTCAGGCACCTTGAGTCTAAAAGTCAGAATTTTTGGACCTGTTTTGAATTTTTTATAATTTTTAAATTATTTTTCATAAAAAAATAATTTTGGATGCAAAATGGTAAATTTTTCGGATTTCTTTACATTTCTAGAAAGCTCTTAAAATTTCAGTAAGGGTCTATTCTCTGTGATTTTATTTTTGATCCAAAAAAATATTTCCAAAAATCAGATTTGTCTTGACTAGCTAACCCTCTAATATTAGTGATCAATTATCTTGTTAGGGTTTTGGCTTTGTTGTTGGTTTTGTGAATGTGTAGAAACAAACAAATACTTCAAAGGAAAAATTGGATCAAGTGGACAAAAAAAAAATTGGAGCTAAAGAAAGTCGAGGTGCACACATTCCATCTTTCATCTCTAATCATTGCTTGTCAACACACTTCAATTTGGGGCTTAAAAAGAACTTGTTTGATCAAACATTTGGATTTTGGGGTCTAAAATCAATATTGTTTATTGTCACATCATTGAAATTGGGGTTAAAAAGAACCATTGTCTTCCATCACACATTTTGGCTTTGGGTTAAAAAGAACAAGTGCTTCCATTTTTTGCTTACACATCTCATTTCTAAAGGGAAATTAACAATTACAAGTGTGAATCAAGTGTGTGTGTCCTCCAAAACACCTCACTTGGTTCTCTTTTGTCATACCCTTCTTACGAGGCCTTCTTGGAGCACACACCCCTCCAAGGGATGACCTCAATCGAAGTGTGAATCTAAAGACACGCTTCTTTGGGAGTTAAATTCTTGTCACTCTTGGCTAAGCCCCAAAGAACTTTATACCTTTGGGAAGTGAAGGTGAAGGGTTGGTTACCCCTTTCTCCTGGCTATGTAACATAATTTTTCTTTCAAATCATCCTTAGTCAACCGTGTGCATCCTAGCTTAAGACCTAATTGACCATACCCACTTGACTAGCATTAGGCTTGTTGTTGTGTATTCAAGTGTTTTCTTAATCATAACATTTAATCTTGAAAGACAAATTTATCATTGTGTTTTGTATGTGTGTTCATGCATTTACATGTGAAATCTTGTGTTTGATATTGCCCAAGTCAAACTTCCAATAAATACTTGCCACAACATCCAAATCATCCAATCTTGTCATACCACATCATATCCTAATCATCATCATCTCTTTAATCTAATCAACATCATTTTACAGCATGACAACATTAGAAGACATAGCACAAAAACTCGTTCACATACTTCACAAAGCTCAAACAAGTCAATCACCTTTAAACCAACAAACCATGCAAGGAATCCATGACATGATCCAAAACCTTCAAACAAACCAATCACCTCAAATGCAACAACTCATAGCACAATCCCAATACCTCATGGCCACTTGTCAAATCCAACAAGCACAACATCAAGTCCAATCACCACATCAACAAATTGCACATCGAACCTATGTTTCCCCATATATCATAGTTCCCCTTCATCAACCTATCACACCTCTTCTAATGTCAACCATTATCCATATCAATCCACCTCTCAACAAACATTATCCTATGCAACCCCTCCATCATTATCACAACAATAAATCATACCACAACAAGTCCAAATACCATTACAACCTCAACACATTCAACCACAATCCTATGTGTCATCTTCATCATCATGCCAACCAAACCCACCTACCTATCATGTCAATTCCACATCAACATATCCACCCATATCACAACAAGAACATAAGAGCCTAAGTCCACCTTGGAAACAAAATCAAGATCCTTTCAATTCTCATGTTCCATTTGACAAGGGGAACACCAATCTAGTTCATGCACCCTATAAATTTATCATACCACCATCTAATCAAATGCCTATCCCTAAGCCACCATGTTTTAGACCTAATCCATTGGCCACTACACCTAACCAATCAAACTCTTCATTACCCCCACCATCATCTAATCCTCCATCAAATCAATGCCCTAAATTTAGACATTTCAAGAGTAAATCTATGGAATTACCCAAATCCACCCATCCACCTACAAAGGATGTGACCCAAGGGCTATTAGCAAGGAATCAAACATCTCCATGTCATCCAACTCATATGTTTGAACCTACCAAAGAGTCTTCAAACACCATGCCCATTCTTCCAACCCCTTCATGTAGTCTCCCCCTTGAGCCTATTCAAGAGTCTCCCCCATTGAGCCTAAGTCAACCTCCATCATGTCTCCATGTTGTTGACCATATAGAGCATTTCAAGCCTATTCAAGAGTCATCCCCTTCCACTTCCATTCAAGCAACCCAAGAGTTATATCAAGAGTCTACTCCTAAGCATGTGGAAACATAAAACCCTAGTCCTAATCAAGATCAAATCACTTTCATCCAACCTATCCATAATCTATATCTTTTCTATGATCAAGATGATATCCATAATGATGAAGAGCCTATGCATGAGAAACTTGATCCTATACCCATCCATGAGAAAGATATTCCAAATGCACTTTCACTTAGTCCTATCCATGATCCATCAACATCCACTTCCCTTGATGAGACATATGCCTCCCAAGCACACATAGAAGATCAAACAAATACTTTGGATCTAAGTGAACACAATGCTAATCAAGATCCTAATGATTCTCCATCACCCACTATCGACCCCATTGCAAGTCCTCCATCATATCCTATTGGTCTTCCCACCATCATTCATGAATGTTCCTCCTTAGAACAACAACAACCATTATCTTCCCTTGCTTCATTTTCTCCATCTAATAATGAACTCAAGTCTAGTGTCCAAAATACACCTAGTCCCATTGTCCATTGCATACTCCAAAACATGAACCACCAAGCTAAAGGTCTAGACCTTCATGCACAAGGTATTTTGGAGCCCATCCATGTCAAAGTCCCTCCATGCTCTTCTAGCCATGGACATACACCCTAACGACACCAATTTCAAGATTTTGGTACTTCCTCCATGCATCCTAAGTCCACCTCCTTCCATCATAAATCCTATCATACACCTAAAACATATGCTTCCATCCTCCTCCATCATCCTACAAATGTCAAAAACATGTGACTATACACCTTCCACCATCCGATTTGCCACCATTACTTCCAACTCCTAATATCCCTCCATCCACTTTACCACAATTACTCCCAACACCTAATATCCCTACCATTCAATCCTCTTATCCATTTATCCATAAATACCCTAACATTCCTAATCATGACCAAAAAATGCACACATTGTATAAACATGAAGCTTCCACCCATTTCACCATACCCATGGGATTCAAAAGAAAGAATTTCAATGCCTCTACCTATAAAGTAAAAAATCCTAAAAATCCTCATGCCTTAGGGCATCAATGCAAAGAGTCAAAGAAAAATACATTCAAAAAGTTATATAAGCCCATGCCTCCAAAAGTAAAGGCCAAAACTAAAATGGTTTGGGTCCCTAAGAAAAAGGAAAGCAAGTCAAATGAGGCATCTACATCACAAAAATCCCGGCCATACCCTTCCATCCAAAATGCACATTCTATTCAAAAATTACAAAAATACCACAAGCCAAACAAAAATCATAAAAATACTAAGTCTATGTGGGTACCAAAAGCACTACATCCACCACCTCCGAAGCAAACATCTCCATTGCTTCCTACACCCCGTCCACATCAAAATCTTTAATGTTTATCACAATGTGTGCAACCACTAGTCATGGTTCCCTTCCATTTCACACCAATTCCATATACATCCATCTCCTCACCCTTCACTCATTATCCTACATATCTCCCCCACCACCTTCCTATGGTCCATGCTTTTGGCTAGGCCTCCCCATTCATCTTTTTCATAAGTCCCATATAATCCCTATCATCTTCCCTACATAATCCGCATCATAATCCATTATTTTCCTCCATAATCCACATCATAATCCACCTACCTACTCCATCTCCCTTTCATGTCATCCCTTACCAACATCTATGAGCACATTTGACATGGCCCATGCGATGACATCCATCTCTAGTGGGACTATCACCTTTCATGGAACTAGACACTTGAGTCCCTCCCATCCATATTCCCCTTCTCCTATCCAAAAAATCCAAAAAGTCAAAAAAAAAATCATAAAAAAAAGTAAAGAGAAATCCCTTCATCCAACAGTGAAAACCTAGTAAACAGGCACCCTGTATAAGTACCATGATGAAAATCTAGCAAACAGGGGTCATGTGTAGGTTGATCTTCTATGTCACTTACACTTGGGGGCAATGTATTATCTATCCAACCTATCATTTTCATGTCATATCATTTCCATCCATCCTACCATCTTTATCCATCACACCTACCTATCATATTTGAGTTCGTTCATCCTCCTTTTGATCTTGATGAAGATATAGGAGCAAAGTCTTGAAACATGTTTTGGGTATCTCTTGACATACCTCATTCTTTCCAACCAATTATATCATTATCCTATTGTCATAAGCTTTGTCATGAAAAATACTGAGTATTGTACCTAGAATGGGGCATGTTATTCCTATGCGACATAGTATTTGGAGATCACATCCTTGCTCTCTTATGATGCATACATCCATTCCATCCACCCATCTATCATGAGACTTTTATCCCTTATCCTATCACCCACCCTTTCATCCATCAATCCCATCTATCTCCTTGCACCTAGACTTGGTTTTCCCTTTTCATTGGTATCTAGCACAAAGGCTACCCAAATTTTCATCCATTGACACTTCAAAACATTTCAAAAATCCAAAAAAATCAAAACATTTCAAAAATTCAAAAAAAAAATCAAAACATCTCAAAAATCCAAAAAAATCAAAATATCCCCAAAATACAAAAAAATGGAAAAAGATCATGAAAAAAGGACAAAAAAAATCAAATAGCCAACAAAAATCCAAGCAATAAAATCAAACCAAATCACTTCTTCTAATCAATTCCTCAAAACAATTCAACGCATCAATTCAACTCCTTCAAATCAATCTTCAAATTATCAATCAATCAATCGTCTAATCAAATCATTCCAATCTAAATCAATCCAATCACATCAATTCTTCTATTTAATTCATCACATCCTTTCATCCAATCAAATCATCAAATCAAACATCATATCATTCTAAACCATTTCTTCAAATCAAATCAATCAAATCAATCCAAGCAATAATGCAAATGCAAGTCAATCCTTAATCCATACCAATCAAGTCGATCAATCTTGTCAAATAATCCAATCACATCCTTTGGTCTTGATCCTAATCTTGTTGTAAACCCAATCAGTCAATCAATCAGTTATCATCATTCTTGTGTTGATCTAGGGATATGTTGTTCCCCGCAATGACAACACTATCATCATCAATCATCATCATAAATCAATCAATCAATCATCCTTGTGTTGATCTAGGGATATGTCATTCCCCACAATGACAACACTATCATCATCAATCAAAATCAATCAATCAATTACTCATCGATTTGTAGCTTGATAGGGGCAATACCTTGTTTGTTTTTGTATCATTTGTGCATGCTTGCTTGCTTGCTTCTATGTGTTATCATTTGTATCTTGCATTTAAATCAAATCCGAATTATTCCAGCTAATATCCATATCTTGTATCTAGACAAGGTTGTATTACGCTGGGGCATGGGACACATCATCACCTTGGTCCTTATACCTTGGTGCATCATGTCTAGTGTTACATCAAACATCATGATTGCTCACTTTCTTGCAGCATAACGTATCATTCATCTCCTTCATCTACTTCCTATCTTGCATCATTCATCATGCCCCTCCTTATCATTTCATTTCGAGAGCATACCCATGTTTGTCCAACTTTCCTATCCTCTCGAGGGGGCATCATTATCCCATCATCATAATATTCTTATATCATCATCATCCCACTCTTTTTTCGTCATCATCCTATCTTTCTATCATCATCCATTTTCCTCTATCCATACCTTAGCTTCTTTGAAATGATGTTACTCGACACAAAGCTCATCATCTCGAACATCATCTCAAAGAGGGGAAAAATGTAGACACTGAAAATTGTCCTATGCCTATGAACCCACCTTTTCATATCAATTCCTCCTTCTACTTGCATAATTAAATAATTTTAATTATTTAATTATCTTTTAAGGTCATATTCCTCTATTAATTAAATAATTCTTGATTATTTAATTATTTCATTTCTTCCTTTATTCTTCCCTTGATTAATTAAATATTTTTTGTTTATTTAATTACGTCACTAATGAGCCCCTTCCTTTCTATAATTAAATAATTACTTATTTATTTAATTATAGTCATTTTTCTACTATAATTAAATAATTATCTTAATTATTTAATTATTCATTATCCTCTTCTTCTATAATTAAATAAATTTTATTTATTTAATTATTTACTAATTTGTCATTTTCATCCACTTTTGAATTAAATTATTATTTAATTTAAAATTCATAATGTCACATGTATTTTATAATTAAATAATGTTTTTATTATTTAATTATACACCTTCCCTCCCAAATTAAATAATTTTATAATTATTTAATTTTCTCCAACAATCTCTTTTTTTGTGCCAACCTCATTATCTGTGCCATTCTTATCTTCTTTTGTCTCATTCATTTTCCACCCTTGATTGAATTATCTTATAATTCAATCTTGGCCATTAATCCTTATCATTGCCCTAATTTTTCCCTAACCCTATTTTATACAACTTTCAATCTTGGCCATTGATTAAGACATCTTATTGACATCCAATCTCAACCATCAATCCAAATCAAACCTTGCCTATAAATCAACTCTCTCATAAGCCTTTTGGGGGGTTGATTCTTTAAGTATCCTTATGCTACAAAATCATTCTTGAATCATTCATCCATTTCTATCTATCATCATTCATCTATCATCTCCATTTCATTGTTATGCTACTGAATTGAGCAACCAACATATCAAGTCAATGGAATAATTCATCCATCATTGCGTCTATTTGAGGTATTGAAGATTTGGATTAGGTAATGCATGTTATTATTTTATCATTTTTATTTTATCCAAATTTTTCATATACAATATATACATATATGTATATGTATATATATATGTGTGTGTGCGTATATATATATAAGCACCTTCAAAACAGGACAATTAGTTTTAGTTACACAAATCCAAATTTTCATTACACTAAGACAAGAGAGTGATAATTGATTATGATATTCAATGCTCTTAGTTTGGCCAAGAATCCAACTTTCTACAGGTGAACAAAGCACATTGATTTGTAGTATTATTTTGTTGATGATAAGAAGATATTGATCAAGAAGGTCACCACTTTGAAAAATGTCATAGATTCTTTGATGAACCAATAGACACACAAAATATTTTGTGATGCAATATTGTCATGTGGATGTCTCCACTTGTCTATATGTGACTCCTTATACAATGTATACAACAAATAAGAATGTTGGAAAAGGTGTTATACACCTTAGATAAAAAAAATATTTTGTAAATTTGTGGTTTACTTTGGAGTATGACACCACACTTTGGGTTTCCCAATATTTTTGTAAGGATTTGGTGTAGGTGACATTTAAACAATGTATTTAATATGGGTCACATGAAGACATGACATCTTGAGTACAAATTTTACTAAGAGTCATTTTCAAATCTTTCGTAAATCTTGGGGGTCAATTGTGGGAATCTCAATTGGGTATATTAATTAGAAAAATATGGAAAACAAATTTTTGAATTGTCTTCTTATCCACATATATTGTGCACTTAGAATGGTTTAGATAAAGAAGTTTCCTTGGATAAATGTTGTTGAAATTTATTCTAGAAGTGAGTTGTAAATTTATTTGAGAGCACACAAGATTTATTTTGTACCATGCACTTAGGATAGTTTAGATTAAGAAATTATCTTGGATAAATGTTGCACACTTAAGATATTTTAGATAAAGAAGATGCCTTGGATAAATGTTGTTAAAATTTCTTCAGAAGTGAGTTGTGAATTTATTTGAGAGCATAGAAAGTCTCTTTTGCATTGTAATTTTTTTTAATATGAGTTTAAAGAAGGGAAATGTTTTTTGTTTGTGGATTTTTTTCCATGTTAAATCTAATGTTGTGCTTGTATTTCCTCCATTAAATGCTTTGATCATGTGTTGTTGTACAAATATCTTTTTTCTTACGTTAGTATATTTCTTTTTATATATGCCAAAAATTATTCTCTTGATAAAATGTCTCTATGGTCATAAAATACACATTGTATGTCTATTATACATACATCCATACCATACATGGTTCATAGATAAAAAGTCAAAATATTATTTACTTTCAAATAAATGTGATTCATTGTATTGAGTAGAATCACTTCCCATACAAAAGAATTGGTTGATGCATATGTTTTTGATAATATAAGCTGCATTTACAGGGTTCAGTACCCTTAACATGAAGAGCCCAAAGGGCCAAACTTCAACAAATCAAAATAACAAAAATTATCCAGTTACAACATATAGACCAGACACAGAGACACTACAACGATAACAAAATAACAACCCACCAAAAACAAATAGAAACCCCCCATCACCTAACAACACTCTCTCATTCTTCCATGAGGAATTTCAGCACATCTTCACCAGCCAAACTATTGTTGGGGTTAGAATTAGTAGCCTTCTTGTTAACCTCATCCTTCAACACTGCTGACAAAGTGGCAACAAGTGATGAATGACCTTGATGGTGAACTGGGTCAGTTTGTTAAGCGTTCTTTCTAGGGTGAAAACATGTGCAAGAAAACCACCAGAGTCCTCTCCTTTCGCAACATCTAACCTGTTAGTCTCTTTCGCCCAAGCATGATGATTCGACGAGTCTAATGTGGACTCCTCCAGAATCATCTAGTTCAACTCCAAGAAGTGACTGGGTCCTTTTGTGTACTCATTTGTTTCCTCGATTGTGTCATGTTTGTTGTCCTCCCAAACTTTTCCCTACTTCGAGCTGCTAGAGATGGCATCCACTAGGACCTATGGCTTATTTTTTTCCAGCCTATTGGACCTTTGAACACTAGCCTATTCCACCCATGTGTCAACGCTCGCGGCTACCACAGTTTCCTCCTCAGATTCTTTGGAATCAGTGTCATCCTCATCATTTTTTGTGGGAGGTTCCTCAACCTAGAATGTTATGCCCCTTTTCCCTTTCTTTTGATCATCTTTGGTTTTAGCAAGAATTTTTCCCCCTTTCTTAGTAGGGGCATTCTTTAATTCATAGAGCCTAGTAGCGACCTTGGTTTGAGCCAACCCAACACTACCCTTATTCTTCTCAAAAAGAGGCTTAGGTTTATTATCAACAAGTGGTTGGTTGACAGTGGGAGGGAGCTTCCTCTTAGAGCCCACAAAAATAGTCGGGGAAGGTTTTGAAGGGGACTAATCAGAAGCTTTAGGTTCCTCAACTTTGATAGCAAATATAGGTTTCAGAGGGAAAAGGGCAAGGTAAAAATGGTAAAGGTGAAGGATAAGCCCTTGGTGGAGGGGTAAAGGAGGGGGTTTATCAGGATTCTTAATGGAAAGCTCCATGGTTTCCTTGATAGAGCTTTCAAGGGACGAAAGCAGAGAAAACAAGAAACTAATAAGCATCCTATGGCGGAGATGATTCAATAGCAACAAATGATAGAAATAAAAAACTTTAAAATGACCTTCTAAGGTGATATATTTCATTATAGCAAGCACACCTGATCCCACAGTGCAGGAAGTTTGCTCTGATCAAAACACACATGGAGTTTAGTGAGTTGTGCATTCTCCCTAAAGAAGGTCTTGATGCATATGTTAATAAAATGCAAGTTATGAGTTTAAATCACAACCTATTTCCATAACAATGTCTTGACAAGATATTCTAAATATTTTCTAGCTAATAGAATGATGTACATGTGTATTTGTTGGCCATAGGTGCTTGACTTCACATAAGATTGTATCATTTGTCAACATAAAAATATATTAACTATTCTATCAAAATATGCATAAATTAAATGAAAAATAGCATGGATATACAAATTTTACTATATATATATGTATATATATATATATGTATTTATTGATCATAGGTACTCACTTCACACAAAATTATGTCATTTGTCAACATAGAAATATTGAAAGTTATTCTATCAAAATAGACACAAAACTAAATGAGAAATGACATAAATATCCAAATTTTACCATACATGTATATTTATTGCCCATAAATGCTTGACTTCCAAATATTGTATCATTTATCAATATATAAATATTTATATTATATTAAAATGAATACAAAATTAATCCAAAAATAACATAGATATACAAAATTTCACCATTACTTTACATAGTATTAGTTTTTTGTTTTGTGATTTATCTGAAATATTATTCATTCCCCAACCTCATTTTATTAAAAAAATGTTGTTCTATATTTCTTGTAACGCCCCGTCGCGTAAACCCCAAAGGAACAAGTAAAAATGCAACAATTTTTTTTTATAAAAGAACATAAAGAATGTACTTAAGTATTCCAACATAACAATGTTCTAAGTTGCACAACTAAATCCCTTGGGGTACACAAAGTGACATTACTAAACTAACCCATAACAAAGATAATAGATTAAACATTAAATATACAATTATGTATCCATTCATTCACATATCACCATTTAAAAAATCCATTAATGATAACCACTTTAATAAGAGTAATCCATATAAAATCATACATGCAACTCACAAATAAATTAATCATGAAGATATTAAGTATATATATTTCCACAGATACAACATAACATTAACAGTAATTACAAATGGTAGTTCATGAATGATTCCATGGTATGAATATACCTTACATCAGCCTAATAGTACATCACAATGAACACATATACAAAATTACATCAAAGTCTTCCCAACACATGTGGGAGTGATACATCCATAAATGAAATACATCTGTAGTACAAATATCCATCTGGTAATAATGAATCCTGGATCAACAACATTTGCAAAACTCTGTATAGAATAGTACACTTGCATCCAAAGGGGCCCAATGGGGTGCATAGCACGTTCCACCCAACCACCCCCGTGCTGGGAGTAAACAAGGAAGGATCCCTGACCAGACACATCCAAACAGTAACACAAGACTAACTCCAGACAAGATAACATAATATCAAAAGACCACTCACAAAACTAAACAACGATAAATCACCAAAAGACATAACAATAGACCACTTCCAGAGGACTTCAATAAAAACAACTCAAATGGAATGCTAGAGGAGAGTGTCATCGCATGGCTTTACATGGATTATCCAGACAACCTATCACAAGGTGTCGCCTCCATCTATACATGGATTATCTAGACAACCTAGTTCAAAGTGCCGCCTCCATCTATGGTTCTCCTGACAACCTATCTCAAGGCGTTGCTCCATAGGGTTACTCATGCGGAATCATGAACCCCTCGTGAAGACGAGGCCACGATCTTGCCAACCACAGCCTTCTCAGGTCACCTTTAGTCTATGATAACACTAACAGGCGGACGAGGCATCCATAATTATCTTATTAATGTTTAACCACCCACCCATAATTAATTACTTAGGTTATCACTTATTACTTTAACCCTACGTGGGTTACCCTGACAGCCCCTTTGTGCGCCGAACCCCACTTAGAGCCACTCTCTCTAGACACCCAAAACATAAAATCTAACACCAAGGGATTGTACCACAAGAACACTGAACCAACAAATGGAACATCCGCGAGGCAAAACCATCTCACCAAAATCACATGAAACAACATCCATAAAACGATACAACCCAAGTGTAAACTCGAAACACAACCACAGCCAAAACATAGGCCAAATAAAAAAGCACAAGATCAAATATAAACATCAGTATCCCCACCTCTGGAAGTCCCTAATCAACAACCTAAGCTTCTGCATAAGGATAAACTAACTCAAGGGTTTTCCCATATGACACAAACCCCAAATAAGAGAAAGCCACAATTGATTAAACGAATGATCTTGAGAGACAACAATTACATAAAACAATGCCATAAAACTCATTTTAATACACAAGTTTCGCCAAATAAATAAATCAATTACTCAAGAAAATACGATTCAATTCAAAGCCCATAATTTATCTCTAATTCGCACAATTACATTATAACATTGCAATTTTCTTAAAATTATCATATTAAATTCATATTCATAGCATATCAAATCTGTTATATATATATGCTTTTATGCGTATATATATATATATATAAATAAAATAAAGCATATATATAAAAATCATTTTATAAAACATATTATAAAAAAATCATAAATTTAAATCATTTTATAAAATTATCCATATAAATCCTCTATTATTTACAGAAGTGTGTATATATATACATATACATATATATACATATATATTAATATTAATATTAATATATATATATACATATATATATATATTTATATAAACTAAATATAACATAAAAAGCAAATTAAAATAGAGTCAAATCTATAAAAAAAAAAAAACTTTAAACAATCGCAACCTCCACACAAGCGGAGGTACTATGTACCTCCCCTGTGGGGAGGCCATAGTCCCCACGGAAAACGCCCAACAGCCTCGACTGCTGTGCGCAGCTGTGGTGGCTGTGTACTGCCACCATAGGGTCGTGGGTGGTATGGCTTTGGCCGACCACCCACCCCCATTTCAAAATATATTTTTTATTTTATTTTATATCAAAACTCTTCAAGCAAAACACAGAATTCAAAAACTATAAACACCCTTTTTAAAAAAAAAATATTTTATTTTTATTATAAAATTTCTTTTGCTAAGAACAAAAACACAGACACAGAGCCCGAAATGATGATATATTTATATATTTATTTTAAAAGGATAGATCATAACATATGAAGATATGTATGCATACACACACACACACAAATATATATATATATATATATATATATATATATATATATATATATATATATATATATATATTTACCCACACTAAAATAAAATAAATAATGTAAATATAATGAATCAAAAGTCTAATTTATCTCCATCCCACACAATAAAACTGGGCATACAAATTCAACACAATAACAAAAATGATTTTCTTTCCAAACAATAATTTCTCAACCAAATTTTATTGACGAACTACAAAAGATTTAACTATAGTTTTCAATAGAAAAATTTAAAGGTTTAACAACACAAATTTTCAATCACAGATAACCTCTTTCAAAACATAGAGAAATTAATTTTCAAACGTGGCAGACAAGATTTTGTTCACAGAATATTAAATCTAAAGAAATAATAATTTAAAAGAACCTGGAGTCCTTCATTCGATGTAGAATCCAAACACAGTATCCTTCTTCCTTTTTTGAAAGTAGAACCCCTCTAAAGTTTCTTCCTTCAGCTAACTTCTGAATCAATCTTTTCTTCTTTTCTTATAGAACACTTTTTTTTTTACAGAGAAGCCAAAAAAACTATCTTTTCTTCTTTTTTTTGGACCAAAAACTAGAAAACCATTGTGTGTGTAAAACTTCCTCACAATAAAATAAATAAAATCAAATAAAGCTCTTCTTTTTCCTAAAAAATCCTCCCCATTCATTGGTTATTTTCTTGCTTTTAAAAGCACACACTTATCTCACAGATTTTATTTAAAAATTCATTATTTTCACATGATATTATCCTCACAAGATATTCTCTTCTAATTTTCTAATTTAATATCAGGAAAAAAGATAATATATAATTATCACCATCATTATTTACTTAAATTAATTACTTACACTTTTAATTAATTAAATAACTTTTTAATTTACAATATTTAAATTCCAAATTACAATTACTCACAATTAATCATATCCACAAATATCATTAATTTATCTCACATAAAATAAAGATAAATTAAATGACAACTAACCATAATTAAGATAAATAAACAACAACAATACCGAGACAAGGACAAAGCCAAAACCATGACACAACAAGACTCACAACGAGATGACGGACTTGGGATAGGGACACTTCCTTGTCAACTCCCTTTTTCAATATCGTACCCGTTGGGTTAATGTAATGCTCGCCCTGTCCTGCCGAAACAGGTGGAATCTAGACTTTATTCCTGCAAATCATGCATACAAACAAACGTCAAGTAACATGTAAATCTCCATTGCAGACACACTATGAAAGGAAATTGCGGGGTAGTAGAGCACTCGCAAGTGAGTGATGCTACTCCGTCCTTTCACCAAGACTCACTAACAAACACATCAGAAAACATAGCATCATAGAATCACAACATCGACATATATAATATTGCAAAAAACCATAGCATAACCAATTAATCTAACCACAATGTATCATAAATCATCATAATAATGTCAAGTGCAGCAAACCAACCAAACTATGAATCCACACACAACTAAGTCGGTAAACTAATCACCATCACAAACCAGTAACAAACCAACACATAAAAGTATCAAAGAGTATCAAATAGTATCAACAACATGGGGGTATTACATTTCTAATCAACAAACCCATTACATCTCTTACAACTGCAAGTGCTAGTGTATATATATTCTTCGTTGGGCTCATGAAAGATGATGATGCAACAAGAAACTCTCCAAATAGGTTATCTTCGTGTTCAATGTTGGGTTTCAATGCATAATAGTTACGTCGAGAAGCATAACTCTACAATGAAACCAACGTGGCTTATAAGTGGTCAGCAAATGCACAAAAGAAAAACAAAAATCAAAAGAAAAAAGCTCCAACACAACAAAAAAAATTAAACTGTTTTTTTAAAAAAATTTGATGGAGGTCATCCACAAATTATTTGTAGCTAATCCCGACCTCATCCCTTATGATGTCGAAGCCTTGCACACAACAAGACTTGATCCATCAAATTCACTAACAGATCAAGGGTCCATTGACTTAACTATATTTTTGTAATATCATTCATTTAGCTTTAAAGTTGTTTTAATCTATTAGCTATGGATGCTAATTTAAATAAAATTATGATTATATTTATTTTACACATTCAATTTTATTTTAGCATAACTAATTTGCATATCAGATATCCCTTTTACATAAATTTTAAATATAAATTTACCTATATGAAACAAGTAGATAGTATTTAAATAATGCATTATTATGATTCTCGCTCAGAGATAGGGTATGTTGGAACTTGTATTCTCAATTATACCTTGTGCTTTTAAATTTATTTTATGATTATTTTATTTTTTCAATAAGAGATAATAATGTTGTGAAAAATGACTAATATTTTTTTATAATTGAAATATAATTATATTTGAATGTTTTGACCAAAGTGATGCTATCATTGTATGTGTTGTCAATTCACTATACTCTAAGGATTACATGGGAGTGGAAAGTCATGAGTAACTAGAGGATATCTAGGGTCTACATGGTTGAGTGCATGTGATAGTGATTGTACTTATTGCACACTTAGTTCTTGTATTTGCTTATGGTTCTTTTGTAGATGTCACTAACTTCCATCCTTGAAGAAGAGTCAAACTACATCTAGTAGGAAGATGAGCAAGGGGCTAGACCTAACCTATGTTTGGAGGTAAAATATTTAAATGATGCTCTCTCTCCTTACAATTGTTAAAGAGATAATATTACTTGCACTCAAAAAAAGATGAAAGATAGTGAATTTTGTTGAAATTTTGAAACACACACAAAAGCAAGATCAAATAGAAAACAAGAACACCTTCCACACACGAGAGTTGCAAGAAAAGATTTGTTGTTTCCTCAAAAATGAAAACTTACATAATAGAATGAATACAATAAAGGAGAATGCTTATAAGAGAAAACCCTAGATGAGAAAAGGATTAGATCGTAACAAGTGTTGACATCTTGTGTAATGAGACGTAATGATTTGATACTAGCTCAATCTCATAATAAAAAACACTCCTAAGTTTAGCTTAAGTGAATAAAGTGAAATAAGACTATTTTTTAAATAATTATTAACTATTGATTACTTTAACACCCCCCTCAAGTCTAACTTGAGGGGTAGCTAAAAAATCTTAAAGTGAATCCATAAAAATAAATAATGCATGAACGGGTCCCGACAACAAGGCATGATGAGGAACCCATGTACAATCAAACAAATCTCTCATAACTAGAGAAAAGGAGAAAACCTCATGGGAAAAAATCCTCTTGAAAAAAGAGATGAAAGAAAGCATATATAAAAAACATGAATGAATAAGGCCTCATGAAGACCCCCCAAGGACTATTTCCTTCACCCCAAGCATCGATCACAACTAGAGGTAACAAGGCGATGTTAAGGGTTTCATGAATATGTTTTTAACCTACTCCTCTGTAGGCATGTACTCCAAGGTGAGAAAACCATCCAGAATCAACTATCAAATGAACTCCATGTGGATCTCTATGTGCTTAGTCCTCTGATGCCCCACTAGGTTGCGTGAAATGTGAATGGAACTTTGATTATCACACCAAATAATGGTGGGAATATTAGGAGGAAAAATAAACTCAATCATGACCAACGAAGCCACATAACCTCCTAGATAGCCAAAATTGTTGCACAATACTCAACCTCCATAGATGATAAAGCAATAGCATATTTATTCTTGTAAGACCATATAATGAGGCTAGAACCAAGGCAAAAAATAAAGCCAAAAGTGGAATTCTTATCATTAACATCACCAGCCCAATCTCGACAATTCAAGAATCTCCTAATGTATAGTGAATACCATAATGTGAGGTGCCCTGAATGTATCTCAAAATATATTTGGTAGCTTGCCAATGAATCTCATGTTGATTGTGAGTGAATCAAGAGATAAGACCAACCACAAAATAATTATCAGGACGAGAATGTTCTAGGTACAAAAGACTATCAACCAACAACCTGTATAATGTAGCATTTGTTGAAGGAGTAGAACAAGTAGAAGACAATACAACACTTGACTAAAATGGTGCAGGTGGAGGCTTGCAATCAAGCATGCCAAATCTCTAAATCATGTCATGAGCATACATGGATTTAGTGAAGAATACTCATCTACCATAGCCATTTCCCACTCAAGAACACCTACCGCTTCTGAAAACTTCTAAGAATTATCCAAAATGGTATGACTCAAAATACTAACACCTAATGTATGTGCACACGTATGACATGAATATGAGGGATCACCTACAAAAGATCTAGGTATATCAATAGTATTGTGGGCCCACTTGGGTAAAGGCTAAATATCTAGAGGTGGAGGTAGAGGTGGAGATAAGGAATCCTCAAGAGATGAAGAGAGAGTTGTAGACAGTGAGGGAGAAGCTAGTGATGAAGAATCCATTTGAGGAAAGAACTCATCAAACTGGGCATCCCACCTAAAGAAGACATCTCTAGAAACATGATCAATCAACTAGTATGCCTTAACATATTCACAATAGCCAACAAAGATGAGTGGTTGGTTTTTCCTCTCCATGGATTACGCTAAGCTTCTAGAATGAATGACCAAGCCTCACTATTAGAGATTCCAAATGAAGATACATCGGGCTTGACATGGGACCAAGCCTCCTCAGGAATCATATTTTGCAATACCTTATGCTACAGATTATGAATATAATTGGCACAATTCATTGCTTCATCCCTAAAAGAAGAATCAATATCCCATGATTGAATCATACATGTTTCCATCTCCCATAATTTTTTGTTCTTTCTCTCAGAAACACCATTTTTCTAAGGAGTGTAGGGTATTGTAAGTTGATGTTGAAGACCGTGCTTAGTAAAAATATCCATGAAAGCATGATTGATCTGTGTATTCGCCTGATAGAAATA
Source organism: Sequoia sempervirens (assembly GCA_007258455.2). Lineage (NCBI taxonomy): Eukaryota > Viridiplantae > Streptophyta > Pinopsida > Cupressales > Cupressaceae > Sequoia > Sequoia sempervirens. Next base: position 6,730,749 of record VDFB02058242.1, read on the forward strand.
TTAGACTGCTTCTCTACAAATTCCTTGAAGGTATCAAAGACATCACTCTTGTACTTGAGAAAGTACACCCATGTTCACCTAAAGAAGTCATCAACAAATGTGAGTACCTATTTGGCCCTAAAAAGGAAAGAGTTGGGAATGACATGAGGTCATTGTCTACCAACTCTAAGGGTTCCTTAGCACACGCGACTCTACTTGTAGGAAAAGAATCCTCATCGATACAAGAAATCTTAGGGAGACTAACACCAATTCCTGGTTACTCATCTGATGGAGATATATGTAATTGACATGACCAAAATGTTCATGCCAAAGCTTACTCACAGAGTCTGCATGTGCTATGAAAGATGAACACTCCTAGTAGCCACAACAATATTAGGATCATGAAGGTCACGAATAACTACATCATGTGGGATAAACTCAATTGTCCTGCTAGTGCCAACTTGGAAAATTTGTTACATTGATAGAAGGTTGGTGGAGATATCAAAAATGACAAGAATATCCTGAAGAAAATCACCCTCAAGTGGAACAATACCTAAGCCCAAATTAAAAGTTGTGTAGAATATCATATTGCAATCTATTGCTACAATCTAAACGAGGTGAGACCAAAACCTGAGAATGAGTCATGTAGTATGTTGCATTGAAATCAAGTATCCAAGTAGCTACAAAAGGTAAGGCTTGTGCAGAAAGAGAATGACCTTTACTTTATAAGAGGAATAAGACTTAGGGGTTGAGATGTTATGCAACTACATGGATTCCTCTAAAGCCTCTAATATCTTCTAACATTTAGTGATTGGATTTCCCTCTTTACCACAAAAAAATACAATGTTCACCTTATTTCTTTGTCTTAAAGTAAGACTAACCAGGCTTAGAAGATTTTTCATTTCAAGGAGTGGTTTGAGGTTTATGTTCTTACTTATGAGATAGTTTGGAGGAATACTCACTACTTGATGAAGTATCTATCTTAGAATTGTGTTTCTTGTCTTTCCCTTTGGATGTCTATGCTACAAATGCTTGGTTTTTGGAACTAGAAAGAGATTCAAACTAATTCAACTTTGCATGTTCATGAGTCAAACACTCACAAAAAAACTCAAAAGTTGGCATGGTAAAAACATTGCTCAATGCAACCATCGTAGAGTAGAAAGTGGAAGAGAAGACCTAAAATGGCCCTCTAAGCTTAAGCAGTATCAGGAAAACACATTCTTTGTCAGTTTTATTCTTCCCACAACCTTGCAAGAGTGATTTGAGAGACTTAAACTTCATCAAGAAGTCCTCAATGGAGGGGAAAGAAAAAAGTACAAGTGAAGTCAATTTTTCCTCAATCTAAAGTGCTCAAAACTCATTAATGGTGCCAAAAATCTCTCTGAATTTTTCCCACATATGGCTAGGAGAGGTGTGATAATCAATATGAAACAAGAGATTGTCTGAAAAATTTAGTGAAATCAATCTCATGGTCCCATCCATCTTGCTCCTATGCTGAAGTATCTCAAATTAATGAGTTAATGCAGGTTGCACTTCATCCAATATGGACCATAAACCCTTAGACATGACCAATCTGGTCATATGAGCTTTCCAAATATGATAGTTGTGTGGTGTAAGACATTCAACTGAAAAGTTATCTGCAATTGTGTTTAAGGTTTTTAAAAATGTGTATGGGAAAGGGTTTGTTATTTTTTGATGCATATAGATACTGAAAGATAAAATTTTACCACCCCCCACAACAAGAAAAACCAAACCCTAATTTAGCTTTGAGAGCATAAGAGCTTGCAAGAAGGAAAATCAATTCAAATTAATTTTTGTGTACCTATTAATTTTGTTTGGAAAAATAGGCTACAAATCTATGTAGATAAATGAAACACCTTTTCAATGCCTATTCGTTTGCAAAAAACAAAGTTTGTATTACCAAACTTTATGACCTCGAAAGTATAAATAGATAGATCTAACTTCAACAACTTGTAGAAAATTTTAGGTGCAAAATCTTGAAAAAATAGCTACACTAGTAGATAGGGCTTTGAATCAACTTTCTAATAGTATTTTTGGGTATGTGCATGATCATCATGGAAAAAATAGGCCCTTAAGTGACGAAAAATTCAAAAAAACAAGAGTTAGGCAACTTGACGTAAAAAATTGAATAAGTTATCTATATTATTTCAAAAATATGTAAGAATAGAATCTGTAGCAAATTGAATGTAGTTTCTAAACGACTAGGTTTTTTAAATTCTATTTGGTGAAAATTTGAAATTTCAATGTAGTACTTAAATTTGGGGAAAAAATAAGAAGTAGGTGTCAATGACCACCTAACCACAATAAAATGATAATATTTTTTATAAGATTTTAGATATAAGTAGAGGACTCATGTCTCGATGTGATGCATATTTTTTTGTAATTTTTTTCCAAGTAAATAATTAATTATGAATTTTTTATTACAACTTTTAAAAAATATAAAAACTCGTATGTCTGACCTCCTTAACTTGGTCAAAACTTCATGATTTTTTTTTTAATCCTATAGTATGCAAAACATAGAATGTGACACATGTTTTGGATTCAAAAAATGTGATACCATTTGAAAGCTAGAAATGTTTTTCTATCAACTTATCAATCAATATTTTAGTCGTAATTCAAATAGAAAATGAATAATAAATATTTATTAAATTCTAAGTAAAACATAATTTATATTGGTGGAAAGCTAAGAATCTCCTTTAAAAATCCTTTTCATTTCATCAATTTTGGGTAAAAAAAAAGTTGTCAGCCACATACCCTACACATACCCATCATATCACCACTTTTTGACCCATCATGATCCTGCACATACCCTTTGTTTGCAAAAGATGGACTCCATACACCAAATTTATAGCTGATTTTACATAAGTTGTCCAATTTTCCCTTCAAGCAACACAAGGGCCAAAAAAAGGCACTTTATCCTATGGTGGACCATGCTAGAGCTTGGGAGTTGATCAGAGCCCCTAATCACCAATGTGACTATTGTGGGGTCTTAAGTAGATAGGGTTGTAGATTGGATGTTGGGCAAGGAACGTAGGATAGTAGTGTAGCCAAGTGAGTAGTGGTCATTGATGGTGTAGTGTTAGTTGTAATTGAGTGCTAGCCACGACGATTAATATAGTGCTAGTGCTTTAAATAGTGTGGTGCTATGTTAAGTGTTGAATATAGTGCTATAAATATATTTTATAGTGGTCGTACAGTACAACCTATATAGAGGCAATATAGTTATTGTACTAAAACAATTTCCTTAGAAGCTCCTGATAGTAAAGGGGAAATTTATAGTCAAAATTTGTCTGTTCGGCCTCCTAAACACAATGGTGGGGTTCTCTTTGCTCCAACACACACCAAAAAATGTCCAAGTCCAAAACCTACCAAAAAAATGAATATTTTAGATTTGATGCTTTTGTAATCCTAGTTGAAGAAAACCCTCAAAGTTTGAGAAGGGATTTGTTGAATCCATGCTCTCATACCATGTTGAAATTGTGAAACACACATAGAAACGAGATCAAACAACAAACAAGAACACCTCCCATGCACGAGGTGCAAGAAAAGATTTGTTATTTCCTCAAAAAGAAAAACTTATAAAATATAATGAATACAATGAAGGAGAATGCTTATAAGAGAAAACCCTAGATGAGAAAAGGATTAGGTAATGACAAGTGTTGTCATCCTATGTGATGAGACATAATGATCTAATAATAGCTCGATCTAATAAAAGAGAAAACACTCCAAAGTTTAGTTTAAGTGAATAAAGTGAAATAAGCCTAATAATTAATTATTAGGTAATTACTAATTACTCTAACAAGATTTACTATTTTAAATAATTTGAAAGTTAATATTTTACATTGTTAAAATTCACGTGTATGTATTAGATATGACAATAGTCTTAATGTTGAATTGTATTTCATAGTATTATCTTTAAACATGAATTATGATTGTTCCATGAAAGTTAGTAATGTGGAGCATCTATTTGCCTAAATTGTGAATTTTAAGGTTTTGTTATAATACACACACACACACACACATACACATATATATATATATATATACGCACACATAAATATCCACATACACACACATATATATGCACCTTCAAAAGAGGACAATTAGTTTTAGTTACACAAATCCAAATTTTTAAATATGAAAGTTCATTACACTAAGACAAGAGAGTGATAATTGATTGTGATAGTCAATGCTCTTAGTTTGGCCAAGAATCCAACTTTCTACACGTGAACAAAACACATTGATTTGTAGTATTATTTTGTTGATGATAAGAAGATATTGATCAAGAAGGTAACCACTTTGAAAAATGTCATAGATTCTTTGATGAACCAATAGACACACAAAATCTTTTGTGATATGAGATTGTCATGTGGACATCTCCCCTTGTCTATATTTGACTCTCTATACAATGTATACAACAAATAAGAATGTTGGAAAAGGTGTTACACCTTACATAAAATGTTAATTATTTTGTAAATTTGCAATTTACCTTGGAGTATGACGCCACACTTTGGGTTGCCCAATATTTTTGTAAGGATTTGGTGTAGGTGACATTTAAACAATGTATTTAATATGGGTCACATGAAGACATGACATCTTTAGTACAAATTTTACTAAGAGTCATTTTCAAATCTTTTGTAAATCTTGGGGGTCAATTGTGGGAATCCCAATTGGGTATATATTAATTAGAAATATGTAGCAAGCAAATTTTTGAATTGTCTTCTTATCCACATATATTGTGCACTTAGAATGGTTTAGATAAAGAAGTTTCATTGGATAAATGTTGTTGAAATTTCTTCTAGAATTGAGTTGTGAATTTATTTGAGAGCATACAAGATTTATTTTGTACCATGCACTTAGGATAATTTAGATTAAGAAATTGTCTTGGATAAATGTTGCGCACTTAAAAGATATTTAAGATAAAGAATATTCCCTTGATAAATGTTGTTTAAATTTCTTCATAAGTGAGTTTGTGAATTTATTTGAGAGCATAGTAGATGTCTCTTTTGTATTGTAATTTTTTGTACTATGAATTTAAAAAAGGGAAATGTTTTTTGTTTGTGGATTCTTTTCCATGTTAAATCTAATGTTGTGCTTGTATTTCCTCCATTAAATACTTTGATCATGTGTTGTTGTACAAATATATTTTTGCTTACATTAGTATATCCTTTTATATATGACAAAAATTATTCTCTTGACAAATGAATACATATTGTATGTCTATTATACATACATCCATACCATACATGATTCATGGATAAAAAGTCAAAATATTATTTACTTTCGAATAAATGTGATTCATTGAATTGAGTAGCCTCACTTCCCATACAAAAGAATTGATTGATGCATATGTTAATAAAATGCAAGTTATGAGTTTAAATCACAACCTATTTCCATAACAATGTCTTGACAAGATATTCTAAATGTTGTCTAGCTTGACCTACATGTGTATTTGTTGGCCATAGGTGTGTGACTTCACATAAGATTGTACCATTTGTCAGCATAAAAATATATTAAACTATTCTATCAAAATATGCATAAAATTAAATGAAAAATAACATGGATATACAGATTTTACCATACATATGTATTTATTGATCATATATACCCACTTCACACAAAATTATGTCATTTGTCAACATAAAAATAGTTAAAATTATTCTAGATCAAAATAGGCACAAAACTAAATGAGAAATGACATACACATCCAAATTTTACCACATACCATAAGTGCTCGACTTCACAAAGATTGTACACCATTTATCAATATATAAATATTTATATTATATTAAAATGAATACAACATTAATTGAAAAATAATATAGATATACAAATTTCACCATTACTTTACATAGTCTTAGTTTTTTGTTTTGTGATTTATCTGAAATATTATTCATTCCCTAGCCTAATGTTATTAAAAAAATGTTGTTATATATATATTCTTTGTTGGGCTCATGAAAGATGATGATGCAACCAGCAATTCTCCAAAGAGGTTATCTTTGTGTTCAATGTTAGGTTCAATGCATAATAATTACGTTGAGAGACATAACTCTACAATGACAGCAGGGTAGGGTATAAGTTGTCAACATATCCACGAAAGAAAAACAAAAATCAAAAGCAAAAAACTCCAAGACAACAAAAAACAATTTTTTTAACTATATTTTTGTAATACTTTTTTTAACTTTAAAGTTATTTTAATCTATTAACTATGGATGCTAATTTAAATAAAATTATGATTACATTTATTTCATAAATCTTTTTCGTTTTTCAGAACTAATTTACATCTCAGATATCCCTTTTACATAAATTTTAAATATAAAGTATACTAATAAAATATATATTAAAAAAAAAGTAATAAGAGAATTTCCTTGTTTTTCCACGTAGTGAAAGATTATATGTAATTCCAGTGGTCACGAGCTCTTTACGTCATATTGAATAGAGGCCACACAAATTTGTGCCTGGCGATCGTAATTTTGCATGGATAATTTCTTTCGCCAAATAAAATTAAGGTGGAAAATCGATCAATCGGAGTTAGAATATTCAAAATTAAGCATACAAGAACAAAATTATGATTAGAGAATTGCAATCGCAAGAAAGTTCCACAACTTTTTAAAATTGTAATACATATATATTATATTTTATATATATATATATAACTACATTGATCATCAATCAATTTTTGTTGTGTAATCACTAACCACAATGGAAACACAATGTCACAAGGATATCAATTTTACTTTTATAATTCGTAGTAACCAGAGTAGAGCCACAAAATGAGGAGTGGCAGCTGATTGAAAACCACAGAAGTATAAAACCTTCTGCATGCATGTCCCCGGAGCCCGGGCTGTCCGTCACATGCTTATGTTTTTCACTTGTATTCTAACATCATGTTATTCTCTGGTGCCAGTCCCACGCATGCCCTCATGATGTTCTCAAGCATAGCCCTCTGTTTTGCCAGGGCGTTCACCACAGGAGTACCAGGGGGAACCTACATGCAGATATTGAAACTCAGTTAAGTTGCTGCTATGTTAGAGGGAATCAGTTCAACCAGTATTAAGATTGAGAGCTTACCAATGGGGCTTTGGTCAGGTAGCTCAGAATAGTTGCTACAGGGTGGAAAGAGTGGAATTTGGCCTGTAATAATCATGATTGCCAAATTTTAGTTGAAATCCAGGATTTACAACACTGCAATGCAAACTTATGGTGATCAATTTAAAAAGAGTAAAATACCTCGCCCTCTTTCTTAAGTTGAATCCTCGTGCTAAGTTCTGCAAGCAATACCAGATCCAATATTAAAGGAGCTGCAAGCAAAGAGTCTTCACAGGTGTTGTGGAGTACAATGGTGCTCTTGCCTCCCATGAAAATCTCAGAAGTGTATTCGTCCATGGCTCTCTTGCTGTCTCCAACATAGGGCACATACTGCCAAAAATAACACAAGTTAATTTCAGCTGTAAACAAGTTATACATCATTGATGCAGTACACTAGTTGCTGAAGATTTTGCAAACGTGGTAACAAGTTGAGCAGGCTTGAATGTAGTAAAACTCCTGAAATAGTATTGGAATACTTAAATCTTGTGTGAAGTGCAGTTGCAAGTTAGGGGCAAAATCCTGTTGTCTATTTAAGCTCTGTAAAGACCATCATTTCTTGTGACTTTGAATTACTGCCCATGTAAGATGGGTTATTGAAGGAATATTTCAGATTATTCTAGGAAATTAATCCACAAGAAAAGACCATATGAGTAGAAGGGGATTTCAGTGATATTAAGAAACATTGCAAGTACATAGGAGAAAAGTGATACAAGAGAAATTAAGAAAATTATTGAATTTTTACCTTGATGACAACCACATGGTCGGGGTGTTCACCAGGCCCATACAAAATGGCATTGCTGGAAACCATGTCATCTACAACATTGCTCTTTGAAATTTCCTTAGAGCGGAAAGTCTGTGGCGCTGACAGATTCATCCCGTCGTTGTTTCCTAAATGATTGTAGCTCACAATGGCGGTTGGCTGCACCAGAAACCATTGATCAGTTCAAGTAATTTGGATTAAACATGGCTATACCAAACAATGGCATGAAAGTTATAAATCATTAATAGCTCTTGCAATTGCAGACCTTGATACCGGCACCAACGAGGAAATCCACAAGCACAGATTTCATCTTTGTCTGACCACTCTTGAAGTCGTCCCCTCCAATAAGACTGTTCTTCTCAATTGCCAACTCTATCAGACCTGAAACACATCATATTCGGATCATGTTAAGACTACTTGTCATAGCACCTGATAAAAGAATAGAAAACGAAGTTAAATTTTTTAAAAAGAAACTGAAAGGAAAGAGCACAGGAAAATCCCTAGTTCCCAGAGTAAAGGTTTTCGGGTTGGATCTGTCTTAGAGCTAACTGCCCCCGGGAAAACCCTTCTACCATAGTGTTTATTATTTCCCTCTTATGAAGGAAAAGGAATTGGGAGAGAAGGATCGCTCCAGTGATCATGAGATGTTTACCATGTCTATATCATAAACAAATCATAATTGTTCTTCATTGCAAATACTAGCCTTTTTGTAGAAATATTAAACAACCAAAAAACCACACCTGATTACAGAATAAAGGCTTTGGGGTTTGGATCTGTTTTAGAACTAAAGGCCATGGGAAAACCCTTCTACCAAAGTGTTAATATATTATTGGAATTTCCTTCTTATGAAAGAAAATTAACTGGGAGAAAATTGAGCGCTCCAATGATCATCGGATGTCTACCATGTCTATATACTAGATAAATCACAATAATTTTTCATTGTGAATATTACCCTCTTCTGTAGAAATTTTAAACTACCGAAAAGACCACAAGACTTGCAGTAATGGATCTACAAACCTGGAACAAAGGTGTTCTGAGGACTGCCATTGATGAAGGGAACATTCTCCTGAATACAGGCCAGAGCAAAAAGCGTTGAGGGCGAGATTTCAGGTTCGTCCCTTTCCAGAGATGCCAACAGAGTCTCCTTTGTGTCGTTTAGCCCCACCATAACGTCACTGTACCGTTCTGTATTGGCAGTCCAGAGAACAACTATTCTGTCCACCTTTGTTTTTGCCTTAAACTCCCTGCATGAAACAGTAGTTGAATCCATTCAGGAAAACTTTAACATTGTTTGTTAAAGGAAAATCCAGGAGTATCAACAGAGATGTTTAATCAATGCCTTTAGGGGCGAAAACACATATGTTAATTGTGAGGACTTATTTAGGAAGAGACCTCCTGCCTGGCCCTGTTAAAGGGTGGATGTAACTTTCTTTTCTCAACTAAATAATGAAAAAAAGAATGATATACTTCACCAGAAAGTTATCAACAATGTAGAAGATAAAAAGGAATACAAAACTGCTGCAAAACAGATAAAGCAAGGCTTGATTCAGCAGCCTTACCTAATGTCTTGAACAATTTGCTGCACCTGTTCCTTCTTTGAACCCTTGATAATATTATTTGCTCTTTCACCTTGGTTTGCAGCTATAAAATCAGGATCAAAGATGCCAGGAAGAGGCACCATGTCTTGCATGTAAGGTCGCAGCTGCTTCTGGAGGTCAATGTCGAGTACCTTTGCTCGGGCCATGGCATCTGCCAAATTCAGGTTGCTAATGTCCCATCCGCCGAATATGATATCGTTAGGGTCCACCTGCACAAACAAATTAAGTTTAAAATGGGAAGCATGATATGCTCCGAAGGAAACTATAAAAAGAAACAAAATGAGGATGCCTTGTTTTATGAACTAAAGTTTGGTATCCACAGTGAAATCAGTCATGGAAAAGTAGTGAAGTAGACATCTGGAAATAATCTTAAAATTTTACACGTATAAAACAAAATTTGTTCACGTATCCTGAATATCTGAAAATAATCTATTATTAAAATACCGAGTCAAAATTGGTTTCCAAATCCTAAAGATCTGAAATAAATCCCAAATTTTATTATAATATTAGAAAAAACACACAAATTTGTAAAAATTGTTATTTTTTTAGTAGGTTCCTTACAAGGGTTTGGGGTGGCTCATTTTTCTTGACACCCACTTAGCCATACTTCGGTGCTCAAGGCTCTTAGGCTCCTCCTCAGGTTTGATACCATGTTATCTTCCATGGACCGGTTAGGCACTGAATCTATTGTGTTGAACCAACTATGCCCAGAACTTACATATTGGAGTGTAGGGTTTCTATTGGCAATTGAAGCTAAATTGACGTACACCATATTATTTTTCATAGACGAGTTAAGATCAAATTTCATGGACCAGTTAGGATCAAACCTAGGAACTTCCTACCCTACATATTAGGGTACTCTATTACTGAACTACTAATCCGAATTGATAACATATTATTTTCAGATGAGATCAAATCTAAGAACTCTACTACCGAACTACTAACCGACTAGATATCATATTATTGGATCAAATCTAAGAACTCAGAACTCCCATGTGTATATTAAGGTACTCTACTACTGAGCTAGTAACCCAACTTGATACCATATTATTTTCAATGGATCAGTTAAGAACAAACCTAGAAACTCCTATGTGCATACTAGGGTACTTTACCTCTGAACTTTGTGCATACTGGGGTACTCTACCGCTGAACTAGAGAGTGGTAACCCTCTTTGTGCATACTGAGCTACTCTACCACTGAGCCACCAACAAATTTTTCAATATGAACAATAATTTAAATTTAAAAATTCTAGACACCTGAAAATAATCTTGTAGATTCTACAGTAGTACGAGTAATTCCTTGATAAGCTGATTTCATGAAGAATTCCTTAATCCTATGAAGATTCTTATTTTTAGTTAACCAAAAAAAAACATAGTTACGTAACTGAAGATGATAATGATACAATACTACTTCGAGCTTCCGTTTACGCGACAAAAAAAATAGTCGCACCAAAACTCATCATTAAAAAAGCAGATCAGAAAACAGAAAGACAATTTAATTTTTACCATGGGAAGAAGGCTCTTGAAAGGGGCATAAATCTCTTCGCCATTAAAAGAACCGATTCTGCAAGTGGAGGCTTGGGTGAGAGACCCAAAGTAATTTGCCTGCTGTACTTTATCCTTTGTCACCCAAGAGATTCCCCTGAAAAACAAATCCACCAACCGCTGAAATTCGTCGATACAACACAACACAAACAAGATCCACAGTTGACAAAGCAAAAGGGTGAGAATCCTTACTCTCTGTTTGCAATAACACCCGCGGTCAGGGTGGAGCCATTGTTTCCACCCCATCCCACCAGCATAACCCTTCACAAATCACAAATACAAATTAAAACAAAAACTACTATTCAGCACATAAATCAAAAGATTCTGCATCACAGAGATAAACTTTATATGTGAAATCATACACCAAGTGAACATAAAACTAGGCAGGGCACAATTACCCAAGCATCTGCAAGTTGGAATCATAATTTTCATATACATAAATCAACAATTTCTGAAACTTAATTCAAAATTGAGAGTAGATGTCCTAGCGCGGGCGACCACTTATCAATTAGGGCTAAAGAAATGAGAATTAGAAAAAAGCAAGAAAAACATCCATATCTGCTTCCACAGTCCAAATACAGCAAATAAACTGCACTCACCCGAGCTTGGGAAGCCTAGCATCAGTCTTGAACTCATATTTAACAGACTTAGGCCTGACGACCCACTCATACTTCCCATTCCTGTTCTCATGAACGAGCTCAGTGGTTTGATAATCATACACCGACTCAATACTCTCCTCACTGTACTTCACATTGGGGCTCTCCACACGAAACTTGTTAATAAACATTTTCCCAACCGATCCCTCACTGCTTCTGCTCCTGTTACCAACTAACTTATCACTACACCAGCAGGAATTCAGTTGTGAGTAGAAGTGTCCCGAATTCCTTTTTAAGGTACTCCGGCAAGCAAAATGACAAAATTGGTGGGCCTCCCATTCCTCCAAGCCCAACGATTTTCCACCTCTTATCACGCCACTTGTTACCATCACCTCCGCAACTCCACTACACGTGATCGTCCCCTGACACACACTACCCTTGTCCTGGCCCCCATTTTCCCGTACTAGTTCGACCGGTTATAACTTTAATAAGAGATTCCTCGATACGACACGAGTTACAATGCACTGTGTGTGTGGTGGCTGTGGGTCTGTGGTGACTGTGGACCTGTGGTGACTGTGAACCTGCGGTCGCGTCGAGTCCTGACGCAGGGGCTGCTGCTTACGCGTGGCGAAATTGGTCCGCTGCATTTGCTCGGCTCCGGACCCGCACAATGCACAGAGCCCGCCAAGCTTTCGCCACGTATAAAAAGTGAAAGGCGGACTGGAAACTTCTACTTGTTACTCAAGCGTGCTTCTCTAATCTCGTCTCTTCCAACGTCTTCTGGGTCACCTCATTTTCAATCAGTTTGGGACCAACGTGATTACAATGGTTTAACTTCCGCGCGTTACGGGAAACTTCAACAATCTCTTTTTCGCGGCAGGTCCCTCAAGACAGACTTTTTATGTGATACGACACTTTATAATTCATTTTTTCTGGGGCCCACGGCCATTCCTTTCCAAAATTATTCAATTATTATAGACTAGTAATAGTAGCGAATGAATGATAAATTTGTAGTTTTATCAATCAATTATTATATTTAAGACTCAATCCTTTAGACAAAAAGATGTGCACTTTTTGGATGATTAAAGATTTGACAGTCTAACTATTTTTCCAATAATTTAATTGATATACATAAATATCATGATTGTACCTTAAGTAGATCATTTTAAGAAATCTTGTTATAGTTAGTTGTGTGAACATACTATCATATTAAAAATATTTTTTGTATAATTAAAATTATATAAACACCTTTTGAAAAAAAAAAAGAAGAAGAAAATATTTAAGATTATAATTCATAACTTTGTGAAAAGTCGTGCAATAACACCCCAAAAATATGATACCATTTTTTTTCTAAACCCACTATATTGCATATTTTTAAAATATGGCACTCATTTAAATTGTTGTAGTTTAAGTAACATTATGAAAGTATCAAATTATGAAATTAAAATTTTCACACTTGAAAATCATAGTAAAATAATTGTAATACTTTCTTTATTATAATTTATCACTTTAAGATCAATTGTATAATATTTTTATATCTAAGAACATCTCGGTTATCTTTGAGATTAATCTCATAAGCAAATGAAGTCTCTTAGAGTCTTTATAACCAACACTAAAAACATTTGTTATTGAAATAGAAGTGAACAAGATGAACTAATCATCTTATTGAGTTAGAGTTTCATAAACCCATATCTCATTAATTATATTGTTCTAACTCAACTTTCCACTTTTACATAGAATTATGATTTAAACTATAATAATAATTACTCTCATGTCACCTTTTTTTGTATTTTATCATACCCTTTCTGTCACAGGGTCAGAGTTTCCACCCGTGCGGCACTACCAATGCAAGCTCAACTCGCCCCATGAGGACTCGAGGAACTCACATCGCAGACTACGCCTACTCACCAAAGTAATGAAGTGTATTAGCAGCTAGCAGCAATGCTCACCGTTGTCGACGCGGAACAGTTACTTGACTCATCCTCGACCCCAGGTCGGGAGAACAAGAACCCTGCCCGCATCGTGCTTAAAGCCTCAAGGAGGTCTGTTACCAGGAAACCGCCTACGTACCCACATCCAATGTGGTTCAAAGCTTGCGTAGTTCTCATATCAGCTCGCCTTGCCTCGGCTCACCTTAGTGCTCAAAAAGTCTCCCCAAGACTTCGTCACTGCACAGTGCGATGAACAAGTGCATCCCCATCCCAAATGTGTGCACTGCTCCAATGCGTAACTCTACCAAAGAGCTCGGTCTCTCACAGCAAGATCCCTGATCTCCTGATCCTAGGCCATGGTCACAATCCGTCGCAACCAACGCAGGTTCATTGACCCTCAAGTTGGAGAACCCAGTTCTACCACAACTCGGAATATAGAGTCATGCCCAGCACGACTCAATGCAATCCCAGATTACATAACGTACTCACCAAGAGCACGATTCAGAACGACATCATGCATCTCTCCAAGAGAGCACTTAGCAACAGCATGCAAGTTGGCCAGATCCAACTTAGCCTCACCAAGAGGATACAATAAGGCAAAACCCCTACTGAGCAATCGGCATCCTGGAACATGATCTCGAGCCCAGCTCTCGAGCATTGAGACTCAGCTCGACTTCACTATGTCAATACTGATCCTGGTCGATGAGGAATCCCTTCCTCAAAGAACCCAGAACTCAGCATGACTTCAGTCCGCCAGCATTACCATCTCAACCCACATTCGTAATGACCACTTCCAGCCATGCATGAGTCTTGACCTGGATCGATCTCTCAGCTCGCATCGTTGCACTGGACTCGCATCCATGCAAGCATGCGACCTCGACATGCTAGATCCCGGCCAAGTCTCATCTGTGCTTTGCCAACTTGAATACAATAGTCCCCTATGGACTGATTGGCGCGTCCCTCTTATAGAGTTCCCAGAACACTATGAACAACGCATCGGACGGAACAGTATCGGCATGAAGGGAACACAGATCGGCTAGGCACAATACGTGATGCAAAGGAACTCAATGTTCCTACAAAGGACCAACACTTCCAAGTTGGCTGGGTCATTGCGCCCCCAGATCACTCCGTGCAACAAGGATCACACCTCATCCGGGTCGCGTCAAGCTCCAACGCATGAAGGATAGTAAGGAGGAACCAATCCCCTTACACTTTCCATATGTATATCAATATGTTATGCATTTGCGGAGAATATCAATAGACTTGTTAAAAAAAGATTGAATATTACACTTCTCATTATAATTAGTAATAGTTCACTAAATATTTTACTCTCTTCATATTTATTATCCCTTGATAACAGAAGAATGAAGCCATTAATGATAGACATCATATTAATATAAGATTTACTTTTAGTTGATATAGTAACATTATTTGCATTATATTTCTTTTCAATAGATAATGGAATCATAAAATCACCATCTCATTTAACCTTTGTATATAATCAAATAGTCAAATAGTCAAATATCACATTGTACAATATAGCCTCTAACACTGAATATAGATGCAACCATTTGTATCCATCTACTTTTTTGGTTAAAGGGATTGGTGAAGTATTAGTCCCATCTATTGTTGGACCTTACCACACCCCAACTAGTAGACAACATGGAAAAATAATCCATGAAAACTTGATATATTTGTTAGTGTGACTAAAAAATATGGTATGACATACAACCAAAATTCTAATATATAACATTATAAAATTGTACTCGCTATACTACACATACATGAAAACTATAATAAAAAACTTACAACATACACCATCATAGTAGGTGATAGGCTTTAGAATTGGCTAGTTTCCTATTGATGTGTCATACTGTTTATCACTACTTTTTGCTAAGCTTTAAGACATTACCAATACCTTTCATACCTTTCATATATATTTTTAGTAGTTTTAAGCATTTGGAATGGAAACATGTTATGTTAATATGTGTATGCATGATTTATGAATGTCTATGAAATTTAGTAGGATTTTATGTTTAATTTATGGTTGTTAATAATGCAAATGCCTTAGGAAATAAGACTAACATTTTTAGCAAGATATTTGTCAACTCGTAGCAATGGGCTTCTCAACCCGTAGCATGAGGATTGTAGTGTTTTGCAAAGAAGAAGTCAATCAACTATAGCGTGACCACTTTCAAAGAAAGACAAAGGTGATCATTTACTTATCAGATCATGAGTCACCTAATATTACTCTTATCTGCCAATAAGACAACTAGGAGAAGTTTATTCTCAACTGAACTGTGAGTTTTATGATAGGGTTGTTTTGTTGAGCACTTTTTTTGTTATAAATAGTAAAGTTTATTGGGCATAGAATCCTTGTTTGATTTCTATACTCTTGTTTCAATAGTTATTACTTTCTATTTTGAAGACTCGGTCCTCTTCTTATTCTTGAGGAAGAGTTGACATATGTTCTTTAGTCTGTTTCCAGTTCATGAATAATTGGACTCCCTCACAAACCCTATATAGTGGGATCCCATATCAAGGAGGATATCTAGCAGTAGCAATAGTAGCAGAATAATATAAGATCATATGTGTGTTATTGAATAAGATTTCCCAAAGATTTCTTGTTAGATTTTATGTAACAGTTCTATGTTTAGAATGCAATAAAAGATAATTGATTTAATGATTTGATTTGTTGAGTGAGTGAGTGATTGAAAAAATCTTGTGGAAGCAGCAACTCAAGCAAGGGCTGGCTACTTGAGGTACTATTGAACCACTTCAATTTAAGTTATTAGATTAGATTGTGTATCATGAAATCAATTGATAGTTTCTAGTTTATGTGATTGTGAATAAATATGTTACAATTATTGAGATAGAATTTGTAGATTGATATTTTGTTTCTTCCTCTGAAGGTTAACTAAGTTAGGACATACTGCAATATAACAGTTAGCTAGTTACAATCTTAAGAATTAGGTACCCGCGGAAAATGATAGTTCTTTGTATTCCTTTACTCTATTTTATGAATTAGTAGTTTATTTTGATTTAAAGCTTTTACTGTATTTGCATGTGTTTTTTGCCTATACTCAGTCAATGTAGGAAGTCTAGAATCCATGAATGCATATACATTTCTAGCATTATTTGAAGCTTATGATTCCCTAGTTAATGATTTAATGTTAGCCCTCTTATGAATGATGGATTGCTTAGTTTGGGGATCCTTAGTTCCACTGAGTTGAGTGCATAACCAGTAGCACCAAATTAATTAGGCATTAGAAGAAGCTCTACATCTTTCGTTTCGTTGTCAGAGATGGTGCGACATTAAGGATTCTTTTGTGTGTTTTAAATTATTTCCAAGCTTTCATAAGATATCAAAATTTGTTTTAGTATTAGGGTAAATAGGTATTTAGGCATCAACAACAACACTCCTTACAAATAATGTGCAAGAACCGTTGATTTAAAGAGCTAGAATCATTGCATGTAGAGGTAGAGAGACACTCTGGGAAGATTTCTCCCCTCGATACATGAAGCATTTGAAGGCACTGGTGGAAAAAGTGAACAGATTGATGGAATCCACAAAGAGGAATTATCCCTTATACCAGTAGCTACACCAATTACATAGGAGACTTCCAGAATACATTTTGATATCATGGTTGAAGAAGCAGAGGAAGCACTAACAAAATTCTTTCCACATTGCCACCAAAAGAAGACCAATTACAAATGAAAAAAGTTGGCTAGCATCTCTGGAGATAAATAAGGGAAGCCAAAATTTCATGTCTTGGAGGATGAAGAAGGCTAAGTGTTTTACATTTCTCAATGCAAGCCATGACAACCAAGACAAGGTATGCCCCAAGATCCCTTGACCTACAATATGTCATTTTCAGGTAATAATTCAAACTTCTTAAATTGGAACTCTTAGCCTTGGACTAATGTACAAAATCCACAATGGCCAATGATCCAAGCCTCTAATTAGACTCAACAATAAGGGATATAACCACCACAACATTACCAGGTACCAAACTACAATTCCTAGCGGCTACCCCAGCAAAACCAATGGCCATCACAGTAGTGCAGAGGTCAACAATGACAAAACCAAACACAAATTACTCTCAACCACAATATCTAGCCATAATGCCAAATCCAAGCATGGTTGCACCATCACAACCAAGAGCACCTCAATTTCCAACACAACCTGCACCTAATCCCAATTATAAGCATGTTCAACAAGCTTATGCTAATGAAACCATCCAATACCCTACCTATGGGGTTGAGGTGAGTGATGTCCACCATAGATCAAGGAAAATGCTAACTAGTCCTTCATCTCCTCACATCATAGTGTTGACTGATGAGGAACTCCCAGTAGAAACTATGGACAAACAACCTAAGGAACCTGAACAAAATCAGGTTAAACCAACTAACATAATTCCAAATCACCATTCCCTAAAAGACTAACTATACAAAAGCATCCTTCTGCAGCTAAATTTGGCCTATTAGGACAACTCAAAGATGTTTGCATAAAGATACCCCTCATACAGGAAATTAAGGAACTGCCAATATATACAAAGACAGTGAGAGAGTTATGCCTTAAGAAGCCAGGAAAAAAATAGGACCCTCAAACTGTGCATGTTTTAGGAAAACTTGCAGATATTATGTTAGGAAACATAGTTGTCCCTAAATATGCAAACCCTAGGAGCCCTGTGGTAGATGTCAAAATTAATGGAACTCTCATCAAAAATACCTTAATTGACCTAGGAGCAACCATCAATGTGATGACAAAGGAAACCATGAAGTAACTGCAATTAATGGAGCTCCTACCTACACCTATTGTATTACAATTAGCAAATAGGTCTACGATAAAACTAGAGGGAATTATAGAAGACTTGGTTATCATGATAATGAACTCATGGGAATACCCTGCATACTTTATGGTGTTACAACCTAAAGAAAATCTTACAAGATACCCCTTGATCCTAAGGAGACCTTGGTTGGCTACTACAGATGCCTTCATAGGTTGCAGGTCTGGGAACATGATCATTTCCAATAGGAATGTGATAAAAAAACTAGTCCTTTACCCACCTACATAGCCACATATAGATTTGAATCAAATTGTATAGCCTACCCTAGATGAGGATGATCATTACTCATTACAAACATTAATCACTATTGAATGTAGTCCTATGTTGGAAACCAAAGATGAAGATAAACTACTTTCAAATCTTATGCAAAACACTTATGGTAGGGACCCGTAGCAATACAACTATCTAACATTCTTGCATGACCCTTTGCAAAACATAATCCCTGCCAATGCATTTGAGTCCATCTCTCAGATTTTCCATACATTACTGCCCAATAATTGCAATCCTAATATAGCACACCTTGATATTACGTCTATTAAAACATCAACCCTAATCATTGAGATTGCACTAGGTAGGAAATTAAATGTAAACAGTCAATTGACTATTGCACAAAAGTCTTCACTATTGAACGTGCTACAAGCACACACAACTACATTCACATGGGATTATCATGACATGAAATGAATAGATCCTAAACTACACATGCACAAAATTTACATTAACAAAAGCTAAAAACTAGTAAGACAACCTTAAAGAAGAATGAACCCAGTTGTACGTGACATAGTTAAAGTAGAATTATAAAAGTTACTAGATGTAGGGTTCATTTATCCAATATCTGACATTCAGTGGGTGTCTCCATTAGTAATTTTTCCCAAAAATGAAGAAAAATAAAGAGTATGTGTTGATTATCGAGAGTTATATACAGCAACCGGAAGAGACCACTTCCCCTTTCCATTCATTGATCAAGTGTTGGATTCATTAGTTGGAAAATAGTATTTTTCCTTCTTGGATGGGTGCAGTGGATATAACCAGATAAAAATATCTCTAAAGGACCAAAACTTGACAACCTTTACTTGACCTTGGGGTACATATGCCTAGTATATCTTGCCATTTGGGATATGCAATTCCCCTACCACATTTCAAAGGGAAGTATTAAGTATATTCTCAAATTTTGCTCATGATTCCATGGAGGTTTACATGGATGACTTTACAATCTATGGGAATACTTATGGGGAAGCCTTGGCTAATTTGGAGAAAGTGTTGCAAAGTTGTCAGTATCACCACCTATCCTTAAGTCATGAAAAATGTTTCATGATGATAATTGAAGGAGTAGTCTTGGGACACTTTGTGTCCAACAAGGGGATACAAATAGACCCAAACAAGATTGAAGGTAATCTCCACACTGCCTATTCCTCAAAAAAATAAGGATTTCAGGAGCTTTCTTGGTCATGTTGGTTACTATAGGATATTTATACAAGACTTCAATAAAATCACAACACCATTTTTTGTCCTCCTATCTAAAGATGTGGAATTTGACTGGACACCTACTTGCCCAAACACCTTTGAAGCCCTTAAAGTAGCACTTACTAAGACTCCAGTCTTAAGAGAACCAAACTAGACAATACCTTCTCATATTCACACTTATGCATCTGAATTTGCAATTGGCATTGTTTTAGGATAGAAAAAAGGAAATCTAGAATATGCCATCTATTATGTCAACAAGAACCTTCAAGGAGTAGAGCTCGATTACATAGTCACTGGAAAGGAGATGTTGGCAGAGGTTTATGCAATCAATAAATTTAGGCACTACTTCACAGTTTACTTTATATTCATTCACATAGACCATACAACAATCAGATACTTAATGAATAAACCACTGGTTGGAGGTAGACTTGTAAGATAGTTATTGCTACTCCAAGAGCTTGATGTTACAATTATGGAAAAACTAGGAAAGGTTAATGTAGTAGCAAACTTTCTTTGAAGAATGCCAAAAAAATCAGTAAAAGATATTGTGGATGATTCATTTCTTGATGAACGCTTATTTTCCCTCTCTTCATACAACTTTGTATGCAGACATAGTTAATTATCTAGTTGCAGGGAAAACACCACCACATCTCTCACCAAGGGAGAAGAGACATCTAGTTGAGAGAAGTTTTCCTTATTCATGGGTAGCTGGATATCTATTCTACATAGGGCCTAAAAATATAATTAGGAGGTGTATCCAGGAAGATGAAGTCTATGAAATTCTAAAGGGATGCCATGATGAACCTTTTGGAGGACATTTTACAGCTAAGAGGATATATCTTAAAATCTTGAACACTAGCTATTATTAGCCCACACTACACAAGGATGTAGTCAAGTACACAAGAAGGTGTGATAGATGTCAAAGGATGGGATGGCCTACTAAAATAGATGAAATGCTACTTCAACCACAACTAGTCATTGCACCATTTGACAAGTGGGGACTAGATTTATTGGTCCTATATCTCTAACATCAAACAACAAGGAATATATCTTGGTATATGTTGAATGAACAAGAAAACTGAGAGGGGGTGAATTAATTGTAGCAAATTAAAACATCAAAACCCTCAACAGTAATTAGATCCACAAACATTCATTAAACCCTTATTTTGTTAAAGTGATTAATCATGAAATGCAGATAACAGAAACTGAAATAACACCATACACAAGAGAACACCAGATTTACGTGGAAAACCCAATGAGGGAAAAACAATAGTGAGGATTGGCTCACAATATAAGTAATTGCAAAACTAGTACAAGGGCTCACTGCCAAAATAGGACACACTTGATCATTTCAAGACAATTTCCCTATGTAATGTGGTTTATAAGATTAATTCTAAATTATTGGCGAAGAGACTTAAGTCGTGACTTGGAGGGATCATCTCTGAGGAGCAAGGAGGATTTTTCTTAGGGAGGTATATCCTTGATGGGGTGGAACTATTGATGTAGAAGCTATTCATTCTATGGGGAGATCCAAGGAGAAGGCTATGTTCATTAAGTTGGATATGGCCAAAGCTTATGATTGGGTTAAATGGGACTTTCTTCGTAAGATGCTCTCTACCTTTGGATTTGGGGAAGGATGGATTGAATGGGTGATGAACTATGTTGTGTCAGCTTCCCATTCAGTGTTGATTAATGGGGAAATCTCTTCACTTTTTGGTGCTTCTAGGGGTCTTAGACAAGGTGACCCCTTGTCTCTGTATTTGTTTGTTATTATGACTGAGGGCTTGGAGAGAATCCTACATGCCCATGTGAGGCAGGGTCTTTTTTTTGGGGAAATGGGATGGGCCCCAAATCCTACTTACAATTTGTGGATGATACGACTTTTATGGGTGCAGCCATAATTTGTGAAGCGACCAACATCAAGAGTGCTTTGGATATATATCTGGCTACTTCAGGTCAGAAAATAATAAAGATAAGTCTTCCATTTTCTTCTTTAATACTACGTTGTGTATTCAAAAAGGAGTTACATGTATCTTGAGATTTCAAATTGGCACTCTTCCTTTGGTGTACTTGGGTATTCCTCTCTCTATTGGTCCCTTGCCTAGAGAGACTTGGAAGAATGTGCTAGATAAGTTTTGGGAGCAGGTTAGTCATTGGACATATAGATGGTTGTCCTCTACTAGAAGGGTCTTGCTCTTAAAATCCATGGTCCAAGCTCTCCCAATTTATAGGCGTATGGTTCAGATTGCTCCTATTAGTTTCATTAAGGAGTTGGATGTGTTATCTAGATAATTCCTTTGGGATGGTAATCTGGCTTCTTCAATGTGGATTTTAGTGAATCTGGAGAATGTTTGCGGACCCAAGTAGTTTGGTGGTCTTGGTCTGCGGTAGGTTGTCCTTACTAGGTAGGCTTTGGCAGCGAAGTTGTATTGGAGATGGTGTACTAACCAGAACCAAGATTAGGCCAAGATCCTATCCTCAAAATATTTGTTGGGGATAGATGGGAAAGAGGTACTGAGATCTCTTTGGAAGGTAAGGGATTATGATCTAGAAAACTCTCAAGAGGGGATCTAGTCTTGTGAAATAGGGCCTTTCTGGATTTGTAATAGAGGGTTTGAGGCTCTCTTTTGGTTTGAATTTTAGGATGGTAACCCCCAATCATAACCTCCTATTTGCATCTATAGAATATTTGTTCCTTTGTTGAGGTTGGTTGGACTCAAGTGGAAGACTTTAAAGTTGCTAAGAGGTTGGGCCAAGTAGAAGTTAGTAGGTGGAAGGATGTTTATGATTTCACCCTAGGGGATTGGAGGAGGATTAGGATGAATTATCTTGGATTTTGGCTAGTAGGTCTTGTAGCTCCCTACAGGTAGATGATATCTTGGCCTGGGGTCCGAAACCCTGGGGAGTTCTCTCAGTGGTTGTTGGGTATCAAGAACTAGATAGATGGAAGTATGGTGGGGAGGAGGTTTCTTGGTGGAAGTATGTGTGGAACAAATTTGGATGGCCTAAATGCAACTTTTTCCTTTGGCCTATAGCTCAAAATAGGTGCCTCACTTGGGATAATCTTCAAAAGAGGGGCTTTCAGGGGCCTTCCAAGTGTGTTCTATGTGGAAGTAGTGTGGAATTTGTGGTGTACTTGTTGCTACAATGTAAGTACTCTAGGATTATTTGGCATTGTTGGTGGGAGACTTGGAGGTAGTCTTATGTGCATGCTTCATCTTTTGTTGAGTTTTAGAAGACTCTGGGGAGGCCTCCTGCTAGGACTTTTTGTCTTCAAGTGGCTTGGGTTATAGGCCCTTCTTGCATTCTATGGAAGATTTGGTTAGAAAGAAATTATAGGGTCTTTCGGGGAGTGGATCTATCTTCTCATCAGGTTTAGAAGTGGGCCCGTAGTATGATTCAAGAAACTATTCTAGCCAGGTGTGAGGTGGATTTCCCTCTAGAGGCTAGGGAGATGTGGAGGTCGTGTTCCATTGGTAGGTGACATCCCACTTCAAAGATTTAGCGTGAGGGTAGATGACATCCACCTCTTATAAGTGTTTTGAAGGTTAATATTGATGGCTCTTCCAAGGGAATCCCGGTCATGCTGGTGTTGGTGGTGTGGGTAGGGATAGTGAGGGGTCTCCCATATTTACATTTTCCAACTTTCAAGGGCACCAAAGTAATAAATTTATGGAGGCTTTGGCTATCCTTTTTTCTTTGAAAAAGGGTTGTGAATTGGGGTGGTGCAAGATCATTTGTGACTCTGATCTGCAAATTGTGGTGGCTATGTTGAATAAGGATTCTTTGGATGGGATGAATTAGGCATTGGTTTATATAGTTTGCCACATTCATCAAATTAGTTCCTACTTGGATTCAATTTCTTTTGTCCATATCCCTGGGGAGTGGAACAAGGTTGAAAATTGTTTGGAAAAATGGGCTTCAGAGTATCAAGATACTTGGCAGATTGATGGTTTTGGAGCAACTTCCCTCAAACTGTTCCCTGAGGTTGAAGTTGTTGCTTCAAGAGGATATTCAAGGTCTTTAGGTTGGGATTGGGTGTGTGGTTTGGGATCTTGTTGGGGCTAGTCTATGCTCTTACGGTTTTCATGGTGGTCCTTGGTGTGAGGATGTTTATTGGTTGTAATGTCCTTTCTTCTTGATTAGATAAATTTTGACCCCTCTTTTATTAAAAATAAAAATAATTAAAGGTAATTATTTACTTTAGGCTAGGATATAGGGATAATAGTAGAAACAGATTAGGATGAAGGTTGAGATAATTGGATATATATTAAATAATAGGGTATTATTTAATTAATATAAAGGATAAAAAATTGGTCGAATTAGGGGTAAATTGACCAAATTAAAGTGGTTAATTTTAGGTTTCTACATTTTTCCCCTCTTTGAGATGGTGTTATGAAGTAACATCATTTCAATGAAGATTAAAACATAGCATCGTCAAGAAGATGGTTAGATTAGGGAAGATGCCCTAGTCATTCAATGGAGTGACTAGGAAGAAAGATGATGGGAGTGAATATGAGGATTATGATTCCCCTCGAGAGGGCATGCGGGTTCAAGAGAACACGAGTGTCCTATCGAAATGGATGAGGAGATGCAAGGATAAACGAGGAAGATGATGCAAGATAATGGATAGAAGGGAGTATGGGAAGAGGAAGAGATAATGGAAGGAGGAGATGACAAGAAAGAAAGCACAAAAGGATTTAAAGAAAAACATGATGTTTCCTTGGCCATGCTAAAATCCAAGATTGATTAATGATAGATGGAGTATTGTTGATGTGGGAATGATATATCCTAAAACAACACAAGGAGTGGGGAGGATACATCCCAATTATGATGATTAGATTTTTGTTGACATGAGAATGATATATCTCGAAATCTAACATAATAATTAGGAAGGATACATCCCGAAGATAATGATTGGAGTGTTGTTGATGTGGGAATGATATATCCCGAAACAAGGATTAGGAAGGATGCATCTTGATAATGATGACTGTGATTGGGATCAAGGCTAGGAACAAGACCAAAGGTGTGATTGAATTCATTTGTGTTAGATTGTGTGGATTAGATTACATGGATTAGGATTTTCTTATAATTTGAGATTTTTAGGAGCAATGGGATTGATGAAATGGATGGTTATGATGGAGGAAAAGATGCTTAGACTAAAAAATCTATATTAGCCTAAAAAGAGTGAAGAGATAATGCAATGATTAGGATGGATAAAAAGATGCTTAGACTAACAAATTATTAGCCTAAAAAGAGTGAAGTGATGAGATGCATATGATTATTGCAAAAGAAAGATGAGAGGATAGATGAAAAGATGAATGAGGATTCATGTGCACAAAAAATTGAAGATTAAGTGGAGTGATGAAAAAGGCTAGGATAGGTAGATTAGGGATAGTGATGAAGGATGAATAGATTAAAAATATGTATGATAAATGGATGGGGTATTTGGAGTGTCGAATAAGAACTACCATGTAGTGAGCACTTAATTTCATATAGCATGAGATACAATGCACCAGGGTATGAGGAACCAAGATGACTTTGTACCTTATGCATAAGATTGACACACCAAATATAAGGTTAGTCCAACATCTCACAAAGTCGTAAAGGGATTTTCCAAAAAAAATGCTAGAAAACCTGAAATACAAGGAATGCCCTAGTGAAACACAAGACCCTAGAGGATCTTGGTGGATACTATGCGACATAACCTAGAAAACACAACAAACAAAAAGCCAAGACTTACCCATATTTTCACCAATCAAAGCACACCATGATATGATGGATTTTGGAAAACTTGAGTAGGTAAAATAGGAAGCTCAAGTGAAAGATAAATAAAGATTCCAAAAGCACCAAAGAAATAACAAGCATCTCAAGTACCTTTTGACATAAATATGATGGAGGGGATTGATGCAGTCTAATACGAGGAACGATATATCCTATGAAGACGAAATATGGATGGATAGGACTTAGGATTCTCATGACAAGAGATGATCAAGATACTTGAAAGCCAAAGGGGCTAAAATATTTTGTTGAAGTGTTATCTTGATAGGGGATACTTGGTGACACAAAAGACACAAGGATGAAACCTAGTGACAAGTGTTGGCCTCCTACGATGATTTAATAACTAAACCATTACAACCATGATTCATAGATTATACATATAACCTAAATAGCTATTGCAATCATCATGAAGGCACATTTAACTTGTCAACCCAGAGACGTGAACTTGAAATGGGTTAGCATAGTATGTGCACTAGGAACCCAAAGTAGCCATTTTCATTCTACAGCTAAAGAACTCACAATACTTAAAGTAAATCGCTTAGAAGGGAATACCATAAATTCCAATCATCAATCAACAACTATATCAAACTAAAATGCATAGCAGGAATGAAAATCTTAGCAACAAATAGGGCACTACTTTGTCTGCTTTGGCTGCAAGAATAGTCACATAATGGAATTCTAGTGGTTGCAGGAATAGTCAGTGCCAGACTTCTAACTAATTACTAAACAACAAGTAATACTAAACTAAGAGGATGGATTACTCACCAAGTGGCCCCCCTTGGATAAGTATCCTCTAAAACTAATAAGAACTTAGATGCTCGAACTCATAACTTTATTTTATTCATTGTAAATCATGATTAACAAAGAGTAATGTATATGTATTACTGAAAACTTGAGAGTGCAAGTACAATATCCAATCGTGAAACTCCTAAAGAAGGAGCATCATATCTTTATTTATACTTTCAACTAGACAAGGCAGTCAACTCCACGATTGGGAGGATGTCATTTAGGGAAAACAGAGAAAGTGGAGCAGCGGTAGTTACACGTGCATGGAATCTGGTCAGACATGCAGGTCCAAACGTAGATTTAGCACAACAGTAATGCCCGCGTCTGCTCAATCATTAAATTCCACTACAAGGACATTACATTCGGTTGCATGAGGAATCTTTTGCTATCAACCTCCTTTGACCTTGAGTGATTCCTTTGCTGGATGTTATAGTGCATGCCCAATTGGCGGTGTCTTCCTCAACTTAGTATCCTCGAATTAAATCTACATGGTAATGTCAGTACGCACAATAACTGCATATCTATAACCACCTTAAGGAACATTCATTAACCACATGCAAAATCAATATATATAATCCACATAATATTCCAATGTCATTAAAACTTGCAGAAATAGGATTAAGCCCAACGTCTATGGTTTGAGGGAAACATTATGAAAATATCAACATTTAACATCAAAGTCCATGACAACTACCATCAAATAAACTATAGATTCTACCCAAAATTGAACCAAAAACTAGGGTCATCACTCCCCCCAACCTAACGTTTTGATGGTCCACCAGCAAGGGAAGGGTTGTTCTTCTGCTTGGTCAAAGCTCTAAAATTTGCAACTGATAGTTGTCCAACATCAGTGGTTGTTGAGCATGAATCAAGGTCCCAATAGAATCCTCCCAATCTGTCCAATCTGCTCCATCTCTATTTTTTTGTAGCAATGTCATATTGGTAGAACGTGAAGTTTGCCATAGGCCACATGAGAATGGGTGGCTGGAAAGTCAAGGGAAGCCAAAATTGCCCCTTCGTTCTCCCAATTTGAATATACCTATCAATCCTTTTTAGTGTTGCAGCATAATTATGGATGGAATGAGGTTCAGCTTGCTTCAACTCATCAGTTAAGCTATTTCATCATTGTGATAGGTATCTTCTCATAGTTTCCTCCTTTGTTACTGCCTTTACCTCATACTCACTGTAAACTGCCTCAATCCAAGGCATGATCTTGTTGCCATAACTAGGTCTGAGAAGCATTTTGAGCCATTCTCTATGAATATCCTTTGGGTTGCTTGATTCATCCCTAATGGGCAAAGGGATGTTAGACTCCAATTGCTTATAAGCCCCATGTTGTTGTCCCCAACTAATCTCATTTTGTACCCAAGGCATAAATGCCCTTAATTGGACATCCCCAACATACAACAACGGATTCCAATCATGGTCTTGAGTTACAACATAATTATGCAAATAAAACTCACACGACAAATTCTTCATTTCAGGGGAGGAAATTCGATAAGCATTGAAAAATTAATTAGGAGTGTCAATAGAAGGATTCAAACCTGAGGCAATCCTTGACAACTTAAAAGAGAGATATTTCTCTTTCAAGTGCAGAGCATAGACCCTTGGAGGGGTCCTACATTCCAAAATCTGTGGTACCAAGGCTGCCATATCATCCACCCTCTTCTTCAAGGTGGCAATTTTTGCATCCTTATCTTCAATCTCCTAATCCCTCTTTTGTATCTCCTTTTTCAATTTTTGTTTTTCCTTTTTCCATTCTTCCTCCCTCTATATTTATTTCCATAAATTCAAAATTGTCGTATGTACTATAAAATCAGGAGGATTATGAATTCCTACTAGTATTTTTGTTGATGGTTGCTCCTCATATAGTACTATCTGCATGGAATCAGGTTGTCCAATTCTCTCTGGTTGCAGGGGTACTGTTTCTTCTCCCACTTCTTGCTATAGGGGCTCTTGTTCTAGTTCTGGATGTTGTTGTAGGACCTCTTGCTCATGCTGCAGGAAATCTTGATTTTCCTCAAACTCTTCTGCAATGTTAGCAAGATCAGCCAGTGTTATATTTGTTGCTCTCTAAAATATGTCTTCTTCTTCGACATTCTCCTGCCCCATTGGAGCTTTAGGGTCCTCATGTGATGTCTTTCTAGGCTTAGGGCTTTCCTGTGGAGGCATACTAATCATTGGCCCAGCTCGTCTTGATTTCCTGGGAGGTCTCTCACATTTTTCTTTGGATGCAAGATGAATAGTGTCAGCCTTCCTCTCCTTAGAACTTGACACCTTTCTTTCTGTCAACTGCCTTTTGACCTTTCCTTTTCTCATTTCTACTTCTCTCTTTTGTGCCCTAGTTTTCATCAAGGTGCCAAGTGGAATTTCGTCATCAGAATCTAAGGAGGAGCTTTCTTTTTCTGAGTGCTCTGTTCCAGAAGAACTAATTTCTATGGTTTCTTCTGTTGCAGGAGGGTTTACTCTAGAGCCTACGCCAGAGGTTGAAGCACCAAGAGTGGCTTCAGTCGTGCTCAATCTCCTACTAGACCTATGAGGTTGAGGCAAAACCCTAGGTTGCAAGTGCTCAGGTCTAATTTGATCAACATTTATAAATTATTCCCAGGTCATTCCAGACACATCATGCAAAGACTTTTCAACTAGCAATTTAATCAGACAATGGTGGGAAATAGAATTGTCCCTACCTTTTTGGGTCTTGGCCACCATGATTGAGAGAAGATTGTATAGCACATTAGGCACATTCATCCTCCTTTCGTGCCTCATGTGACTCAAGATTTTGAAGTGTATTGAATGTAGGTTCGACAGACAACCTTCATAGGTGAGATACCTTATAATGTAGATGGCTGCCTTCTTCCATGGTTTGGGCAGAGAGGTTCTTTTTGCACCTTGTTTATCCATGTTGATTGGAGGGTCACGATGTACTGTAAACTCAGCCCTAGCTGACTTGGCATCTCTGGAGACAGGGTAATGTTCACCATCAGCAAGTAGCCCTATAACCTCTGCAATTTTTTCCTCGGTTGCCACAACCTCCAACCCTTTTACTGTGGCTTTTCCTTCAAAAAATTTTGGGCAAATTCTAGTGCAATATTGCTTTCATCAAAGCCATCCAATTTTTGGAAGTAATCTAACCATCCATAGTTTCTAAATTCGGCCAGGAATTGTGCATTCTGCAATAAAACGTCATGAACCGAGGGCTCATTTCAAATTAACCCTCCTCCCATTGTTTGCAATCAACTATCACTTTGCAAAATTTCTTTCCTGCAATTCTTGTCTGAAAGCCAAACACCTTCCTGCAATACCTACTAAATTTCTAGTGTCAATATCGACTGAATTTTCCCTTTCTTTTGTTTTACCTTTTTGCTTGCAACTTATGATTACGACAGGGTCAATAATGTCAAGAAAAGGAGTGATAAAAGAGAATTGTGATGGGGAGAAATGGTGGCTGCAGTTAGTGTCACTTCACACATGCGAGCTGTCCTTTCACTCAGATTTCAAATCGACTCATTTTAAATTTTCTGACATAGCCTAGCATAAATTGACACATGGGCAATATATTTGCATCTTTTTCTTTCCCCCCAACCTAAACTTGGACATGTGTCTACACATGCGAGATGGGAGTGGTGATTTGACAAGGAATAATGGCATGTTATGTGAACATCTATACTAATGTACGTGATTAAATGAACGCACTTAAAAGATGATTAAAAGATAGAAATTAATGTGCGCATACCTAAATGTGTGGAGGATTTGTTGCAAAGATCATGGAGAAAGTACCATTCACCTTTTTAGGAAATAAATTGAGCAATTAATGAAAATGAAGTGGAATGAGGTGAGGTGGAATGAAGTGATGGAAGAGAGAGAAAGGTGGTGATGGATGGGTGAATGGGCGGATGGGTGAAGAAATGGACTTCCACAAGAGTGGAAGTATTTATTATGACAAGTACGTACCTTAATTAGCCAGAAGGAGGGACACTAGGTCCACTTCCTTCGGCTGCAGGAAGCTTGGGTGTTGAATTCTAGGTGAATTGTTGCAGGAACGCTTCTTTGGAAGTTGGCTTGTGATATAATCTAATGCGATGACCATTAACAAGTAACTTGAATCTGATAGGGTCAATGGTAGTAAGATGAACAACTCGATTAGGAAAGACCACAGTGACTTCATATGGTCCTAGCCACCTTGTCTGCAATTTTCTTGCATTGTCCTGATATCTTGAGTCATAGAGCAGGGCCCAATCTCCTGGTTGGAATTTCTTATCCTTGATAAATTTGTCGTGCCACTTGATTCTCTGATTCTGCACTACCTCTATATGATGTAGGGTTTTTCTCCTTATCTCATCCAAAGCATTTAGCTGCATGATTCTTTCCCTTTGTGCCTCAGAAATATCCATCCCCAAATCTATAGCAGTTTGAAGAGTCTTATATTCAAATTCAATGGGCATCATGGTTGTCTTTCCATACAACAACTCAAATGGAGTGAAGCCTGTAGTTGTTTTCTAGGTTGTCCTATAGGCCCAAATAGCTTCTGGTAATTTGTTTTCCCAATCCTTTCTATGAATAGCTACTATTTTGGTCATAATGGCTTCAATTTCTCTGTTGGTCACCTCAACTTGGCCATTAGCTTGGTGTGATAAGGAGTAGACTTCATGTGCCTTATGTTGTACTTATTAACTAGTGTTGCAACAAGGGTTGATGTGAATTGAGCCCCTTGATCAGTCACTATTTCTCTTGGAACTCCATCTCTTGTGAAAATCTCTTCATAAAGAAATTTTGCAACCTTGTTATCTCTTGCATGCTTCATGGCCTTAACTTCTACCCACTTTGCCACATAATCAGTGCATACCAATATATAAGACTTACCATTTGATGGAGGGTCAATGGGTCCCACAAAATTCAATCCCCACTTGTCAAAGGGAGTGATTACTACCTGAGGGAAAAGTGGCATCTCATCAGATTTGGTTGGTCTGCCCATTCTTTGACATCTATCACATTTTTTGGTATACCTTCTTGCATCCTTGTGGAGTGTTGGCCAGTAATATCCTGTGTTCAAAATCTCCATTGTTGTCCTCTTGGATGCAAAGTGTCCTCCACATGGTTCGTTGTGGCATGCATGCAAAATGTCATATGTCTCATCTTCTCTCACACATCTCCCCATGACATGGTCTGGTCCAGTATAAAACAAACATCCAACAATCCAGGAGAAAGGAAAATATTTTTCAATGAGTGCCCTTTTCTCTTTTGGAGAGAAGTGAGAAGGAACTCTACCTATGACCAAATAATTGGCTATGTCAGCATACCAAGGTGTTTGTATACTGAGGGAGAATAGATGCCCATCAGGAAAAGAGTCATCTATGGGCTAATTGTCTTCTGATGTAGTCAGCCTTGAAAGAAAATATGCAACAACATTGGCCTTCCCTGGCTTATCCACAATGGTTATATCAAACTCATGCATCAACAATAAACATCTTGCCAACCTACCTATGATCAAAGGTTTATTCGTGAGATATCTAATGGCTGCATGATCAGTGTGCACAAAGATTTGGTAACCCGTTATGTAATGTCTGAATTTGTTCAGTGCATAAATTACTGCTGGCATTTCTTTCTCTGTCACTGTATAATTGAATTAAGCTCCTTGTAATTTTTTGCTGACAAAGTAAATGGAATTTTCAACAACTCCTTTATGTCCTAAGACTGCTCCTATGGCATAATCTAATGCATCAGTATGGATGTGGAAAGGAAGTTCCCAATTAGGCCCTTTGAGTACAGGAGCATGAGTCAAAGCTTCGTTCAAGTCATAAAATGCCTTGTCACAAGCTTCAGTCCATTGGAATTCAACATCTTTAGTGAGAAGAGTATATAATGGTGATGCTACCTTGTTGAAATCCTTGATGAAACACCTATAATATCTTGCATGACCCAAGAAACTTCTAACATCCTTCTGTTTTGCAGGTGTGGGCAGATTTGTGATTACCTCAATCTTTGCAGGATCTACTTGAATTCCCTTGTGGGAGATGTAGTGGCCAAGAACTACACCTTCATGCATCATCATGAAGCACTTTTCACTGTTTAAGGACAGGTTTTGGTCTTCACATCTCTATAGGACTCTCCTGAGATTTTCCAAGGCTTGATTAAAATCAACACCATAAGTGGTAAAGTCATCCATATAAATTTCCATGCAATCATGAGAAATGTCTGAGAATATGCTAATGACTGCCCTCTGAAAGGTTGCAAGTGCATTGCATAATCCAAATGGGAGTACCGAGTAGGCATAGGTCCCCCATGGATAGGTAAATGTGGTCTTCTCCTGGTCCTCTGGTGCAATTTGGATCTAGTTGTAGCCACTAAATCCATCTAGAAAAGAAAAGTAGCGCTTTCCTGCAAGTGTGTCCAAAACTTGATCAATGAAGGGTAAGGGAAAGTGGTCCTTCTTGGTGGTAGCATTCAGTTCCCTGTAATCAACACAAAATCATCATTTCCCTCCTTTCTTGGGCACAATCACTAATGGAGACACCCACTGACTATCTGAAATGGGGTAGATGAATCTTGCATCTAGTAATTTCTGCAGTTCCCCTTTTACAATTTCTCTTAGTGCAGGGTTAATTCTTCTTTGTGGCTGTCTTACTGGGGTGCAATAATCTCTTATGTAAATTTTATGTGTACAAATTTTAGGGTCCAATCCCTTCATATCATGATAATCCCATGCAAATGCATGTTGATGGGTCCTTAATAAGTTTTCCAATAACAATTTTTGTTCTTCACTTAATTTACTGTTAACATTTAGATATTTTCCTTCTGACATTTGTACTTGTGTAGTTAACTCTATCATGGATGCTTCATTAACACATGGTACCTTTGCTCATATGGAAGCAATGTATGGGACATACATGTTGCTATAAGAAGTCTGTCTACAGGAATAGTGGTTGTAGGAAGAATGTTTGCAAGAACAATGGTTGCAAGAAGAGCAGGAAAAAGTGTCTTGACTAGAGTAGCAGAATGAGAAGATGATGCTTCCTCCACTTCACAATGGTTCTGAATGATGTTATCCAATACTTGATCATCATCTTGGAGTTTCATGAAAGAGCTTCTGCCTAGCATCATAAGTTGCACCACATAATTAACTTCCTTGGCATCTTCACCAACATGTGGCCATACAGGATTATATTCATCATGAGATGGTTGAGCAGGAGGATAAAGAACAAAAATTTTAGTGCTCTTCCCATCTAAAATGGTCATGTCACCTAACCGACATCCAATGTATGCATCTGCAATTTCTAACCAGGGTCTTCCAAGAATAATGGGATACCCGCCTAGTGTAGCTTTAGGAGAAAGAATCATAAAGTCTGTTGGGTACTCCCAGGAGTCTAAAACTACCACAAGATCCTCCACTACACCATCGGGCTTAACAGTTGAGCTATCAGCAAGCTGGAGGATAGTAGGAGTAGATCTTATGCTTGCAACATTTAGTTGTTGCAGGATGTCCTTAGTCATTACATTTATTGTTGCCCCTAAATCAATCAGAACATTCTTAATTTGGATCCCGTTTATAACAATTGCTACCACAAGACTACCTAGGTCATTATATTTGGGGATAGTTACTTTTCCCAGCATGATGTCAACTAGCTGTCCCACCACATGAACTATATTTGGGTCTTTCTTTTTCCTACCTGGCTTTTTGAGGCATGCTTCCTTGATTTTCTTTCCATAAATTGGGACATTCTTTATGGCCTGAAATAGAGGTATCTGGACATATATGTGCTTTAGTTGATCCAAGATGTCAAAATTTGTATCCTCCTTTTCTTCCTTCTTCTTGGCAACTTCCAATCTCTGAGGAAATGGTGGTTCTTGTTCAGTCTACTTGACTTGGATTGGTTCAATATTTTTAGGTACACTTGGTTGAATGGGATCATTCAGAGGTTCCTCCTCCTCTTCCACAGGAAGATTAGTGATAATGGGCTTGGAAGGGGTTGGTAGAGTAGTTCCTAAATGCAAGTGGATGTCACTTACATTCACATCATATGCAGAGAATTGATTTGAATCAGCAGAGTATGCAGGCTACTATTGTGGTTTGTTATTTGGATTGGGTGTGGGATGAGTTGGTAGCTAAGTAGGTTTAGGTGCATTTGAGCTTGGATTAGCAGGTGGAGGCATTATAGCAGGATTCTAGGGCTGAGAAGGTGGTTGCATGTAACTGGTTGTCTGAGCAAGCCATTTTTTTCCTCCCCTCCATTGATTTGTTTGCTGCCAATTTCCTGGAGGTGGCTGCTAATTCCTTTGAAATTGCTTCCAATTCGCCTGAGGTTACTTCCACTGGGGTGTAGAGTTTTGATGATTGGTCCAAGCAATTGGAGGGTTACTCCAAGGTTGTGGTGGATATCCTCCATAGTTGGATGGATATGGAGGCTTCCATTGGTTATCGGATGAATAGGAATTAAAATATGGCCCAGCATAAGATAGTGGATCTGGTGGCATATCTTGTCTTGGAGCTCAAGGCTTCCTTTGTGCAACATAGTAGACTTGGTCTTCTTCAATCTATATTGGTTTGAACTCAAGTGGAATCTGCTTGCTTTCAAGATTAGCTACCATCTTGCATCTGCAATCCCTCTTCTTTTTTCTTTAGTGGGGGCAATATTCTATCAACATTGCCTTTGCCTCCTCTTGCTTCTTCTTGGCCTGAAGTGTATCTAGCTAAGTAGCTAGATTCTTTATAATTTCTTGCTTGAAGTTTGCCAGCAAATGAGTAATCTCCATTCTTGAAACTCCATCGATAGTTGACTTACCCATGGAAGATTGGTAAGCTCTCCCTTTCTTTGAAGCTACCCTAGAGTAGTTTTGGCATATTTTCTTAGTATCTTCCCAAGGAACTTGGGAGATATCTCCTCCTCCCATGAGGTCCAAGGCATCAGTGCAGCTATCATTGATTCCTCTCAGGAAAATAAACTTTTGTGAGTCTTCATTAAGTGTATGGTGTGGAGATTTTTGTAGGAAAAACAGAAACCTTGCAATATAATCTTCCAAGCTCTCATCTTCCTTTTGTTGCATCCCGAAAATGTCACCTCCTCTCATGTCACTGCTCCTACAATATTCCTTGTATTTCTCAAGGAATTTTTTCTTCATGTCTTCCCAAGTTTCCACAGTATCTCTGCCTAAGGCTCATGAACCATCTTAATGCAGTCTCTTTTAGAGTGGTAGGAAATAGCTTAAGCTTATGGGAATTAGTAGTATAATAATAACTCCTGCAGAGTATGTCAAACTCAAATAAAAAGGTGTCAGGATTTTATGTGACAAGTCCATAAAACTTGGGGAGTGTTGAAGCAGGGATGTTCTTGATGTTGTCAACTTCATTCTGATGGGAAATGTGGAAAGGAAAAGCTGGTTGGTTAAGTCTGTTCATATTTGCATCACCCATGCCTACTTGATGTAGTTCCAAAGAAAAGAGGTTCTCAAGATGATTTTGGTCTTTAGAGGTGACTTCAGAGCTAGTCAGATCAGGAAATGCATCAACAAAGGGGTGTGGGTCTTCTTCTTCTTCTTCTCTTGGCAAGTTTTTATATTCAACTAGCTGGAATGGATTAGGATTGTTAGGAAGGAATCTACCATAAGCATCCCTTCTCCTTCCTCTATGCATGCAATATCACTCACTATCAGCCAGCTCACACAAAGAATTGGTAAATAATAAGGGGGGTCATTACTTCCTAAATGAGGATATACTAAGAACAACTTCCAGAAACACTACAGCAAGAAAAACTACCAATGACTCCAAAGTACTTCCTAGTTTGACACCATCCCCGACAACGGTGCCAAAAATGTTGGCCTCCTACAATGATTTAATAACTAAGCCCTTACGGACATGATTCAGAGATTGGAAATCTAACCTAAATAGCTATTTCAATCATCATGAAGGTGCATTTAACTTGTCAACCCAGGGACGTGAACTTGAAATGGGTTAGCAGAGTATGTGCACTAGGAGCCCAAAGTAGCCATTTTCATTCTACAGCTAAAGAACTCACAATACTAAAAGTAAATTGCTTAGAAGGGAATACCATAAATTCCAATCATCAATCAAAAACTACATCAAGCTAAAATGCATAGTAGGAATGAAAATTTGAGCAACAAACAGGGCACTACTCTGTCTACTTTGGCTGCAAGAACAATCACATAATGGAATTCTAGTGGCTGCAGGAACAGTCGGTGCTAGACTTCTAACTAATTACTAAACAACAAGTAATAATAAACTAAGAGGATGGATTACTCATCAAGTGGGCCCCCTTGGATAAGTATCCTCTAAAACTAATAAGAACTCAGATGCTTGAACTCATAACTTTATTTTATTCACTGTAAATCATGAGTACAAAAGAGTAATGTATCTGCATTACTGAAAACTTGAGAGTGCAAGTACAATATCCAATCGTGCAACTCCTAAAGAAGGAGCATCAGATCTTTATTTATACTATCAACTAGAAAAGGAAATCAACTCCATGACTGGGAGGACGCCATTTAGGGAAAACAGAGAAAGTGGAGCAGTGATAGTTATGTGTGCATGGAATCTGGTCAGACATGCAGGTCCAAACGTAGATTTAGCACAACAGTAACGCCCGCGTCTGCTCAATCATTAAAGTACACTACAAGGAAGTTACATTTGGTTGCATGAGGAATATTTTTTCGTCGACCTCCTTTGACCTTGAGTGATTCCTTTGTTGGACATTACGGTGCATGCCCAGTTGGCGGTGTCTTCCTCAACTTAGCATCCTCAAATTAAATTTGCATGGTAATTTCAGTACACACAATAACTGCATATCTATAACCACCTTAAGCAACATTCATTAACCACATGAAAAATCAATATAGATAATCCACATAATATGCCAATGTCATTAAAACTTGCAGAAATAGGATTAAGCCCAATGTTTATGGTTTGAGGGAAACATTATGAAAATATCAACATTTAACATCAAATTCCATGACAACTTCCATCAAATAAACTATAGATTCTACCCAAAATTGGACCAAAAAGTAGGCTCATCAACAATTATGTAAAATGATGGGCCTAAATGATGACATGTGATTAACCAAGTTATGTACATGATGATTGATATATAAATGATGTACATTATTTACAAGAGGATGTTGATTGCATGAAGCTTAGAAATAGGATAGTTATCCAAATCATCAAAAGATTAATTGGGAGTACAATGTGATGGATAGATGAGTGATGAAAAGCAATAGGAGATTAGAAAGATGTGGGATATAGCTAGGATTAATGACATTGGATTGCATGATGGTATCGTATAGCTAAACACTAATGACAAGGGATTATAAGATAGGAGGAGGCGATGGTAGGATAGATTGAATGGATGTAGGATAGGGAGATAACGATTTGGAAGATGGAAGGATGATAAAGTGAAGGGATAAAGATAAGGATTTGAGATGGAAGGGATTATTGGATGGATGGATGAGGAGCTAAAGAGGGGAATATGGAAGAATGATAGGATGGATGGATGGTAGGTGACTTGATGGAGGGAGGATTATGAGATATGGATTTGAGAGATGGAAGGATGATAGGATGAAGGATAATGATTTGATGGATAGGGGATGAGTAAGATTTGTTTGATGGGAAAAAATCATGGATATGATTTCCAAGGACTATGTCACAAAGAAATATGAGGCCCCACTCTAGATATGTAATGTATGGTGAGGTAGAAGGGATGGAAGATAAGGAAGGGAGATGGATGATAGCATGATGGGTGATAAGGAAGGTAGATGGATGATAGCATGATGGGGAGGATAAGGAAGGTAGATGGATGATAACATGATGGGGAGGATAAGGAAGGTAGATGGATGATAGCATGATGGGTGGATAAGGAATATGATAGTCTGTGGATAGAGGGAATGTATACAAAGAGGGGTTCAAAGCATGTATATATATTATCCCCTATCTATATCAAGATCACAAGGAGGATGGAGGGATTGAGATGAATGGGATATGATAGGTAGGATGGGTAAGATAGGTTGGATGGAGGAGATGGAGGATGGGGATGCTTAGAATTAATGAAGTTGTCCCCAAGTTTGGAGAGAAAACGGATGGGGGATAATTTACACATAACGTTATTTTTCCAGGTTTTCATCATGGTACTTTCACAAGACACCTATTTGTTAAGTTTTCGGCATTAGATGACTTTTTATTTTTTACTTTTTTTTATATTTTTGCTTTTTTGACTTTTTTGACTTTTTTGAATATTTTCTTGGATTTTTTCTTTTTTTAGATAAGTGTGTGGATGGAGATGGATGAGGAGAGGGATGTGGATAAGTGGATTTGGGAGATAGTGGAGAAGGAGATGGAGGAAGGACTCGAGCATCAAGTTCCATACCGAGGTAATAAGAGACCATAGAGAAGTGACTACTGGATGTTGGTACAACCTTATTAGGATAGATGGATTATGAAAGGGCATGGATTCAAGGTATTTTATGGGAGAAATATGTGGATAAATGGATGGGATGTTGGAAAGTGTATGGAAGAGGAGTATGATTGGGGGATGTTTTTAGTGTTAGGAAAAATAAGGTGTCTCAACCTTTTCTTTTTTCTTAGCATGTTAATTATTTTATCATTTTATTATTTATGAGCTTTATTTGTTGAAGATAACTCAAGAAAGAGTTGGAAGTGGAAAGTTGTTAATATAAGTGGAGTTGTGCATGAAGGAAATTTCTATTCCATGTTGATTTTGCATGGAATGTGGGATTTTTGGAGGTGCGGTAATATTTTGGCAAGTGCATTTTTTGCATGTGCAAGAGTAGTGAAGAGGATGTTAACATATGACAATTTTAGGCATCCATCTTGGTGCTCTATAAATATGAGCTTGCTTGAGGAGCTGTGTGAGGAGAATTTTTCATTGTAGGGTTATGCTATCAGATTTCCTCCATGAGAGCAAAGATGTAATCTCCATGTTAAGGCTATGAGTCTACAAGTGAATTGTAACTCTTTTTGTTGTAGATTAATACATTGATTTGATGCTTTTGAGTGTGTGGTTTTTTACTCGAAAGGGTTTTCCCTATGTATATAATTGTTCTTTTTCTTCTATCTATATTTATTATATTCTTCTTCTTTCTCATTCTTGAAATGTTAATTTGGATGTTGTTATGTTGTCAAAATTTTCCTAGATCTACAAACTACATTATCTTTCCTCTAAGGGTTAATATGATGGAAATTAAATTGTTTGTTTTTGCTTTAAGGAAAAGTAGTATGTGCTTGTATCAAGTTGTTGAAATCTAATTTATTTAAATAAACATAAGATATTGAAGGTGTATATTGGTTCTTGGAAGGCCTTCTGAGATCGTCTTTTCCTTTCATTTGGTATCAAAGCAAGATCCATGATTTGCATGTGCTTGCATGTGTATGTATGTGAGTTGTATGTATTTGCATGTGGGTTTCATGTACTTGCATGAGCTTGCATGTTGCTTGCACATGCTTACATGTTGTTTGCATGTGCTTGCATGTTATTGCATGTGTTGATTCATGGTGTTTAAGGTTTTGGTTATTTCTTTTGTTGTGATTTCTTAGCTTGGAAAGCTTGAGGGAATCTATTTTAAAGGAATCAACTAATTATTATTCTTGTCTGAGTGGAAGTTTTGCAGTTGGTCTTGTTTTCAAGAGATAGTAGGCATTTTCGAAGGATGGAGAAGATGGAGTATGTTGGAGTTGATCATGTGTTTTCATTTATAATGATATTGATCAGGAGATCCTATTTGACATTATTTTTAAATCCTCATACATGGTGGTGTTCTCATATTTTTTGGTCATGTGCACTAGAGTATTCATGTTGGGTGTTTGTGCTTGGCTCCCTAGTCATATGGAGAAACTTGTGTTGTTATTACTATGGTTTTTTGTGCTTATGTTGGGTGCTTTGTTTTAGTCCTTTGCATCGGAAGATACTATTTCATTAATGTTGAATATAGTGAGGCTACGGAGTTGATCATTAAATGATTTGTAAGCTTCTAGAATAGCCTAGCTGCTATGTATGTTTGTGCATGATGGTGGTTTTGGAGTTTGCCTACAAATAGGCCTGGAGTTCCTAGAACTCTTCTTCCTTTGGTTGGTTGTACTTGCATGTCTCAATTTCATGTTGGTTGGATCTAAGAGTTTTGTGGATTTTCTGCCAAAAATGTATATTAATACATATTCATGATATTCCATTCTTCTAGCTTAACTATTCAAGTGTTTTACAGACTTGTGGGTCTTCCAGATGATAAGTGCATATAGATTTGCATTTGTGTTAGTAAACACAGTGGTTTTGCAGTTTTTACATGGTTAATCAAACCTTGCGATTTTACAAATCTGCAAATGAACTATTTTTTAGATTATTTTTCGCTTGGGTTATTTGTAGATGTAAGATAGTTACAGGTTTGCATGTATGATTCATGCATGTTATCAGGAGGTTTGCAACTTTATCATTGAGAAAAAAATTATATATGTTTTACCATCGGTTGTTTGTGGGTTGTGAAGTTTGTATACTTTATATTTTGTATGCTTCTAGACAACCTATTTTCTTTGAAGTTTTTACAATTTTCCTATGTTCTAAAAGTTGTGAGTTTGTGTAGATATGGAGTATTCACTTGTTCAAATGAAATATGTGATGATATATTATTTTGGATGTTTTAGTGGATTTAGATTTGCATGGAGATGATTTTATAGATTTGCAAGGAATGCTTGATTAGTTCCTTGACTATGGTACTCAGTTGTGGATTTGTTTGGAAAATTGGGATTGTTGTTGATCTGGTGTTTGAGTCTTGAAATCTAGATGTTATCTTATTTGATATATCAACTTTTCATGTTACTAATGTGATGATAAGTTTGCATGTTTCATTAGTTATGGATCTACGATTTATGCAATTTTTGGATTAGCTACCCATTGGTTGCGGTGCGATGACTTGGATGTGGACTATTTATATTCACAAGATTATTTTAGTCTTGATGTAGACTTTGTTAGTTGGCCTTGTTTGTGGTCATTAATGCATTGTTATGTTGCATTGAGATGAGAGGATGGATGATGTTAAGTGCTTGGAAAGTTATGGGACTTGTAGTATGTTGTTAATCTTCTTAGCTTGGAGATCTTGGTTCTAATTATTATTTGATGTTGTTGATATTGCATTTTATTGTGTTAGATCCATGGAGGATCTTCATTTAGGAGATGGTTATCATGTTGCTATGTAGAGCTTAGCATCACGATTCAGTAGGAGCTTTGGCAGTGATGTATATTCATCATTTTGTGATGGATGTTCTTCAACAATGGTTGTTAGTGTCATGGAGGAGCTCTTGGATCTTGTTGTTGCAGTAAGAGTTCTTTGACATTTTCAGTTCATTTTCAGGAGATGGTTATCTTTATGTGATTAGAGATGTTGATTCTTTGTTTAGAGTGTGTTTGGTATTGTGTCACAGTTTACTCTAGATACTAGTTTGAGTATTGACATGATACAGGTTCTCTTGAGAAAATGATGTATGCATTGTTGCATGTGATTGATAGGTTGTCGTTAGGTCCCATTACTTTAGAATATAATATTCAATTTGTCGACTGAGTAGTGTTCAAGGCAATCTGCAATAGAAGAGGTCTGGAGTATCTCCCTCAGGTTTCCTAACTTTTAAAAAATAACTTAAGGTTAATTCTAACTTCAAACTGTTTAACTATCAAACTGTAAAGTAATCTATTCCTAAGAAAACAAAAAATGCTTGAACTGTAGGCATAAGTATACTAATTTAGAAAGCATAATAACTAAATTAAAAAGCATAGAAACAACTAAACTAAGAAGCTGAAAAATTATAAGAGCAGAAAAACTTATAGCAATCCATAAAACATTTTCTTAACAGTAAAAATTCTAACAGTGAATAATAGAAACTACGGAAGTGAAAAGATAACAAATACTTCAAACCTAAAATTTCATAACAGTAAATTTAAATGAATCTCTATAGAACAACAGTATAATAAAAGAGAACACTTATCTACTCTCGTCGAGTGGCCAGCTCGTGGGACAACACATTCATTCTCAGCTCACATTCACAACTATTTGAGGAACACTTCTATCAATCATAGTTATCATCCGTAACTCATAACTCAGAATTTTAGATAACAATCTCTTTATTCATAAACCTTGGAAACATTCTGACAGTATAACATTACTTTTCACTGTATATCTTACTTCCAGAGACCATATCTTTTTATAGAGAAACTGTAACTACATGCTATATTTTAGATGGTATGGATAACCATTGAAAATATCTAAATAGATCTACGGATAACTCGTATATCTTTAATTCCATTACACAATATTTAAGAGGCTTAAGTCAAGCCATAAAGTCTTTAATTCAAAGGATAACAGAAATAACAACTTTAAGAACAACATCTTTGGTCCATCTCCCTGAAGTTCTAGAGCATATTTCCAGCATATCTCTAACTGTTCTAGAGCACGTGCCAACTGGATGCTTCAATCTGCAACTTTGATTGACCAATTATTATCTACAAAACACTTAAAACAACCCATTAAATCTGTATTGGCAAATTACTTTAAGAAATCAAAAGAAATAAAGTTTATACAAGTTCTTACTAAAATTAAGCAATTATTTCTCCTAAAATTTAATTAATTGGCAGGGGATAGTGATTTGCATGTATGAACTAGATCTTTATGGTATTATCATGATGAGGTTATTTTTACCTCATCATTTCCTCCCCTTCCTAGTTCTTGGCAGGTCCTCTTGTCCCCTGATTATAATTCTGCCGTCTACTCCCTTCTTCATATTTTGCACTAATATCATACAAATCTTTTGTTGTGACATCAAAGTTTATAGGGGAATTGTGGAAACCTCCATGAAAAGAAACTCCCCATTTCCATTCATTGAAAATTATGTCATCCTGATCTGTATTAATATGAAAAGCAGGGGCTAGCTATAGCAGTAAAGGAGGTTTGTACCTCATTCCTATCCATTTTGTTCTGAGATCTCCTAAAATTTTGGCCAAGGCATTTGCTCTTCTGAAGGACCATCTAAGACCAAGAGGAGAGATCACTTCTCTTTTCCTTAGATATATAGGCAATGGAGTGTATCTCTCTTCACATGCATGCCAAGCCTTGCCAACCAATTTTTTCCCCTGTTCTATGAAATGATTATAGCAAACTCGAAGGCTATCATCATACCTTTCCTTCATTTTCTCATCTAGCAAAAGAGCTACAAATGTCTTTTTAAAAGCTTTTGGTCTACTATTTGGAGATCTCATTTTAAGTCCTATACTTTTCTCTACTTGAACATATTCTTTATTACATTCTTGCCAATGGATTTGATTCCACATAGTAGACAATAGAGATCTTAATTGCACTTCCCCCACAAAAAGATTAACAAAGAAATCAGTATGCTTCTCTAACAAAAGATCATGGGTAAAGAATTCACAGAGCATATCTTTCTCCTCAGGCTTTGAGTCTGCAAATGTTTTAACAAATTCTTTATCATTAGGTTCATAAGGCTGATCATTGTAAATTCTAAGCAATTTCCATCTAAAACATTGTTCATTCAAAAACATGGAATACAATCTGGATGGTCTTCTATAGGATAAAAGAAATTCAACTATTTGACATGCATCTTGTTTCCCCTTATAAGCTCTATGAAATGCTTCTCTTAATAACACCATTTCCATTTTCAGTCTGTTATTCTCAACTTGTGCATTTCTTAGGAAATAGCACAGTTCCATCCATT
This sequence comes from Sequoia sempervirens, assembly GCA_007258455.2. Taxonomy (NCBI): domain Eukaryota; kingdom Viridiplantae; phylum Streptophyta; class Pinopsida; order Cupressales; family Cupressaceae; genus Sequoia; species Sequoia sempervirens. Next base: position 6,774,873 of record VDFB02058242.1, read on the forward strand.
TCATTAATAATGGAGGAATCTGAATTTGGAACCATTTAGTTACCATTGGCTCAATTTGAACTTCTTTAGATTCCATCTTTGGTTTACTTGTGCTTTCCTGCAATTCCTGCTCTAATTCTACAATCTTACTAAGAGAAGTATTTAATTCTTCTTTCTATCTTTTCTTTTCCTCTTCAAATGCTGAAAACATGAGCATAAAATTTCCTTTTAAATTATGAATTTCTTTATTTAATCCATCCCTGTGTATCCTATTTTCCTTATCACAATTCTGAATTTGTATTTGTAGCTCACTAATAGATGTATCTTTTCCTTGCATTTCCAACTTTAAATCTTGAATTTCTTGATTCCTTTCATTTATTACAATCTTACACACCATTATTTCCTCTTGTTGTAATTCCATCTTTTCCTTATTTTCATGCAGCTAACTTCTTAATTCTTCTATCTCTAATTTCAATTTTTCCAATTCTATGTTAATATTTTCAGTTTCAACAATTTCAACAACTTTACTAATAACCAGAGACAATTTGCCTAACATACTGTCATCAATCTCCATAGGAAGTGGAGATTGTCCCCTTTCTATTTCCTGTTTTTCTTATTCTACAGCTTCTTCTTCAGACACCAAGTGAGAATGTAATTCTTCAACATATATTTCTTTTTCTGAGGATTGGTGAATTGACTCCTCAGTTTCCAAGTTTCTCTTTTTCTTTTTAGATTTTGACCTATTCTCTTTACTCTGTGCTGGGGTTTCTGCAGATCCAGAGGATAATATTTTACTCCGCCTTAAAGGAGGAGTATCCTGATAATTTAAAATAGTTGGATCATTTAGAAGAATAGTTCTTCTTTTCCTCTTCTTAATAGGGTGAGTATCCACATTTGGACTCATTATCTCTACATCTTCTATCTAGGTTGGAGTTTCAAACTCATCATTTCTAAATTTTGGCACTTCCTCACCAACTATGGTGGGAATTTGGGGTTTAGGAGCCTTAGGGTCTTCGGAGGAAGTTGCTCCGGAAGGTGAAGCAACTTGTTTTGAAGATTCTCCTAATTCTAACTTCCTTCCTAATGTAGGCATATCAAACTTCCCCAAAAAAATTTCCCATTTGCTTTTAGATTTCTTACAGAAATGATATTTACAAATCAATTGAATTAACCCATGGTGTTTTAATGGCCCTAAACCAATTTTGTATCTCTCTATTGAAGAATTAATAGAATCATTCAAGAAATGAGGCAAATTAACCCTTAGAGCAGGGTTTTCCTTCCCATGCCGCAAATGTGTTAACATGCATAATGCTAGTCCTACCACAGTGGTGAGTTGACCTTCACAAGTAAAATATCTAATAATCCATGCAACAGCGGTACCCTAGGGTTCTAAGATAGAAGCTCGCTGAAACCCCTTATTTTGTCCCCTAGTACTGATAACTATCATGGGTTCAGGATCTCCTTGTCTAAGAAACAATTCTGATAATTTCTTATATGTAATTTGTGTGGTTTCAGATATTTTAATACCAGAATCTTCTAACCCTGAAATAGAAGAGATAATTTTTGAACTCACCTTGAAATGCTTCCCATGTAGAATCACCTGACCATTAGAGTAGTTTTCTGCAAATGCATTCACCAACTTTTCATTATACCCTTCAAATTTCTTGACAAAATCCAACCAGCCCACTTCTTCAAACAACCGAGAGATATTACTTAACCCCAACAACTTTTCTGCAGAAGCCAGCTTAGATTTCTTCTTTGTACCGCCCATTTTTTTCTCTCTTGCTTACCACCCTACTCAAAAAATCAATAATGCCAAGGATTTCTGCACTGATATTTTTAAAAATATGATCAGACTGTAATCATCTACTTTACTCTTGCTCGGAGCTTGCTGTGTAATAATTTCAATTTGCATGAAGGGACACAAAAAAAGTGGTGTACTTAACAATTAATCACCAAGTGGCTCAATTTACTAAATTGGGAAAGGAAACTCTTGCCAATCAATCATATTTTATTCGAAAATAACTACTTATTTAAAGAAAAAAATTGTACTTACTTTCATTCCATGATCGCTTGGAGATCTTATACCTCTATCGATTTGACGGGATGATGCAATGGTATTGGCTGAGGTGACGATATAATTATTATGATATGAATAAGGAAGCTCATGGATGACGAAGTCATTAATGAAGACATGCTATTACAACGGCTTTTATTTATAATGGCAAAAGAAGGCGCGTGTACCAATGTACGATAATCAAAGCATCGAAAAAGATTTGAAATTTTTTCTAGAAAGGAGTTGGAAAAATGAAAATGAATAAATTATGGAGCACGCGTAAAGCATGCATTCGGACAAAGAAAGTGGTTAAAGTTTCAGAGCATGCATAAGGCATGCATTAGGAGCTTGGAAAATGGATAAGTTCCAGAGTATCACCGAAAGATGCAGCTGAAACGGTGATCGAATGAAAGTTTCAGAGCATCGTCAGAAGATGCTTCTAGAGCAGCAACTAAATGAAAATTCTGGAGCATCGTCGAAAGATGCAGCCGAAGCAACAACCAGATGAAAGTTTTGGAGCATCGTCAAAAGATACAGCCGGAGCAGCAACCAGATGAAAGTTTTGGAGCATCGTCAAAAGATGCAGCCGGAGCAACAACCAGATGAAAGTTTTGGAGCATCGTCGAAAGATGCAACTGGAGCAGCAACCAGATGAAAGTTTTGAAGCATCGTGAAAGATGCAGCCAGAGCAGCAACTGGCAAGAAGAAAATAACGAACACCACTTAACTTCGAACTTCATGAGTTATATCATTCCACAAGAAACATGGTAGGCTGAAGAGCGGGTTCCGGAGCACTGGCCAACTAAATGATCAAGTTTTGGAGCATCTTGGAATGGTGTTCCGAAAGTTGTTATTCTTTTATGAGAGGTCCTGCAAAATGAAAACACGTGTTAAGTCCGAAATTTATAAAAAAAAGATGCTTTGAAAACAAATTGTATACACATGTCTTTTTATTACAATTTTTCATCAAATTATATATATTTTTTTATTTTTTATTATTTTATTTTATTTTATTTTATTTTAGATAACATATAAACATTAAATCAAATAGACTCTACCTTGGCAGAGTCAATGCATTGGATCTCTCCTTGCATTTCTACCAGCTTTGTAAATTCTTCTTTATTAACTGGTTTATGGTAAATACGTAGGCGATGACCATTAACTAAGAGAGTTCGTAAATCACCATCAATAGGTTTTAACTGAACTGTGCCATTCAAGAAAACCTCAAAGATTTCATATGGCCCTAGCCAATGAGTTCTAAGTTTTCCTTTATGGTCTTTATATCTTGAATCGAATAGCAAGGCCCAGTCACCATTATGAAATTCTCTCTCTTTAATATATTTGTCATGCCAAACTTTTCGTTGATGTTGAACTAATTTTGTTTGATGAACAGCATCCAAATGAAGCTCACCCAACTCATTTAACTATAAAACTCGTTCTATTTGAGCTCATTTCAAATCTAGACCCAATTCCATAGTTGTTCGTAGGGTCTGAAGTTCAAATTCAATGGGAAGAAGAGGTTTATTTCCAAAAACAAGCTCATAGGTACTTAATCCAGTTGTAGATTTCCATGTATTATACACCCAAATGACTTTAGGCAATTTCCTGGCCCAATCTTTTCTTCCTGAAGAGACAGTTTTTGTCAGTATGTTTTCTAACTCCCTATTAGTCACCTCTACTTGACCATTTGCTTGAGGGTGATAAGGGGATGACTTCTTATGGCTCACCTAAAAATGTTCTGTAAATGCTAGGAGAAATTTGGACATAAATTGGGGTCCCTGATCTATAACGATAGTTCGGGGAGCTCCAAATTGAAGAAAAAATTTGTTATAGAGAAAATCAACAACTTGCTCTTCTCTAGCAACTCGTAAAGCTTGAACTTCAACCCATTTTGTCAGATAATCGGTACAAACTAATATATATTCCTTCCCTTGTGAGGAAGGATCTATGGGGCTAATAAAATCTAACCCCCATTTTTTGAATGGTTCCAAAGTTACCTGAGGCTATAAAGGCATTTTTGTTGAAGCAGTTGGTCTTCCTACTCTTTGACATTCATCACAATGATGAACATAATTTTTCTTTATGCATTGAAGGCCAATAATATCCAGTACCTAAAATTTTATGGGAAGTTCTTTTTGCAGAATAATGACCCCCTGAAGGATCATTGTGACAGGCCCTCAAAATACTATAAGTTTCATCAGCCCTAACACATCTTCTCAAAACCATATCAGGTCCACAACGAAATAAAATCCCATTAATCCATTTAAATGGTGCACACTCTCAAATAAGTCACTTCCTTTGTTTTAATGTAAATTCAGGAGGTACTTCAAAAGTAGCTAAATAGTTGGCAATATCAGCAAACCAAGGAACCTTTATAGAGATAGCAAACAAATTTTCGTTTGGGAACTCATCTTGTACAGGTGCTCGATCACCCTCTTCTTGTTTGATTGAGATAAAAAGTCAGTCACTTCATTAAATTTCCCTGATTTATCAAGTATTGTCATGTTGAACTCCTGAAGAAGTAGTAACCATCTCATTATTCGACCATTAACTACAGGTTTATTCATTAAATACTTTGCAGCTGAGTGATCTGTATAAACTGTAACTTTATATCCTGTAATATAATGACGAAACTTTATGATGGCATGAACCACCGCTAAGAATTATTTTTCTATTGTCGTGTAATTTCTCTCAACAGCCGTTAGGTTTTTACTAATAAAATATATGGCATATTTACCCCCATCCTCATCTTCTTGCCCTAATACTGCACCAATTGCATCATCTGAAGCATCAACATAAATGTGAAAGGGAAGAATCCAATTTGGTCCACGTAGTATAGGAGCAGAGACAAGCTTTTCTTTTATCATTTCAAATGATTGTTGACACTCAGATGTCCAATTAAACTCCACATCTTTTTGGAGGAGAGAAAACATAGGGGCCACTATCTTACTAAATATTTCTATGAACCTTCTATAATATCCAGCATGTCCAAGAAAACTTTGAACATCTGTTTTTGTTTGAGGTACAGTTAATTGTTGTATGACTTCAATTTTTTTAGGATCAAATTTTATTCCTTCCGAGGAAATGTGATGGCCTAAGACTATTCCTTGTTCCACCATTATTAAACACTTTTCATGGCTAAGGGACAGTCGGTTTTCCTCACAAACCTCCAAAACCCTATCTAGGTTTTGAAGAGCTTCATCATAGGTTGACCCATATACTATGAAATCATCCATATAAACCTCTACACAATCATTGACAAGTGTTGCAAATATAGCCAAAATGGACCTCTGAAAAGTAGCTGGAGCATTACAAAGTCCAAAAGGAAGAACTCGATATGCATATGTAACCCAAGGACAAGTAAACGTTGTCTTGTCTTGGTCTTGGTCTTCTAGTGCTACCTGAATTTGATTGTAAACACTAAATCCATCTAAAAAAGAAAAATATTTCCTCCCAGCCAAATTGTCCAAAACCTGGTCAATAAATGGTAAGGGAAAATAATCTCTAAAGGTGGCTTTATTAAGTTCTCTATAATCCACACAAATTCTCCACTTGTTTTTCTTTGGTAATACTACCATAGGTGACACCCACTTACTATCCGAGATAGGATAAATAAATCCTGCATGAAAGAGTTTCTCAATCTCTACTTTAACCACATCCTTTAATGCAGGGTTGAGTCTCCTTTGTGGTTGACAAACAGGTCTTATATTAGGATCAATATAAATGTGATGAGTACAAACACTCGGGTGAATCCCCCTCATGTCTGTATAGTCCCAAGAAAAAGCTTTATACCTTTTTACCAGCACATTAAATAATTTATCCTCTTGTATTTCTGTCAACCAACTATTGATATTCACAGTTTTTCCTGGTAACAACATAATTGTTTTTGTTCCTAGATAGGCCGAAGTGACAGTATGTATTGGTCGTAACAAAGTGTTGAGAGGACAACTATGAGGTATAAGTCGGTGAAATCTTGTAATATCATCAAAGAAATAACTCGTTCTAGGAATCATATTAGCAAAGGGACAAGGCATCCCCATGGTAACATAATTCTGTTCCATCCCACTTATATCAATCAGTTGTCCCAAAATTTATGGTACATCCTCTATCACTTCTTCACTAGAACTTATAGCCAAATGTGCGACCTCATTCATTAAATCATCCTCTAATTCTTCTCCATGTTGTTTAATCACTACCATGGCCAACGAGGCCAGACTATCTTGCCCGCTAAATTCTTCTGGTTCATCAACCCAAACTTTATTATACTTGATAGGCTTAGCAGGAGGATATAAAAATAAACGTTTACTATCTGGACCATCTGAAATGGTCATACCTCCTTCACGAAAATCAATTTTAGCAGCGACAGTAGCCAACCATGGCCTTCCCAAAATTATTGGATAACTATCTTTAGGTGTAAGTGATTGAATTATTTGAAAGTCAACCGGATATTCCCATCCATCAACTTTAACAAGAACATTTTTTATAACACCTTTTGGAATGGCTATAGACTAATTTGCCATCTGCAAGACTGTAGTTGTAGGACTTAAATTAGTAAGACTTAATTTCTCCATTACATCAACTGTCATTACATTAATAGCTTCTACCAAATCCACCAATGCATTAGGTATTGCTACCTCATTAATTGTAATAGTAATCAGTGGACTCCCAGGATCATCATATTTTGGAGCAATAGTATTTCCAGACAAAAATTCAGCTAGATAACCATCAATATGCACAGTGTTTATTTTCTTTGGTTTCCTTCCTGGAGTTCTAATACACAGTTGTTTGATCAACTGATTTAACTCAAGAATTTCCTTTATTGCCTGCAGCAAAGGAACCTCTATTTGCAATTGTTTAATTTCCTGAATTAATGCAGTTTCAGAAGCTAATGACATTTCTGAAGTATCTTTCAGAATTGTTGATTTCAGGCGCTCCGGAAATGGTGCTTGGTTTTCTCCTTTGAAGGGAAAACTTTGGAGGAATATCTTTACTAAACTCTCCCTCCTCCTCAGTAATAGTAGGCAGTGTAGTGTCTTTCTCATAATTTTGAGAAATTTCCTCTATTTCCTCAATGATTGTGAAGAATGTAACTGAACATTTCCATAATGAATTGCGTTAAGTCCTGTGACATTATCTTGCTCAGTAGTATATACCGGAGTATTCTGTCAATTGTTCTTAGGATTGGGAAGTGGTTGTGCTAGAAGTTGAGGTTGATTTACTTGCTCAGTCTGAGGAAGATTCTGAGGTGGTGGTAACAAATTCTGTTGTTGATTCCTCCTAGGACCAGTATAAAATTGATTTTGTCCCTGATTCCATTGGGGAGCAATATGTTGTGGGTACCATTGTTGTTGTGGCTGGTTTGGCCACTGTTGAGTTCCCCATGATTGACTTGTCCATTCAAATCCCTAATAAGGAGTTCCCCAAGTAGGCTGTGGAGGATAGGGCTGATTCCAAGATGGAGGCCATTGATTACCAACCCAGTTATTCTGGGGTCTCCATGCAGAATTGGAATTCTGCCCATAAGAAAAATTACCTCCCTGGCATTGATTTAGCACATTTATTTCTTCTTCAACCTGAGCAGTTTTTTTCTTAGTATTCTTAAGATCAGTAAGAAGCTCACATTGATTGGTAGGGTGGCTTTGCTCATAGAATTGACAAACATTAACCTTGTCTAAAGGGCACTCTCGTAAAAGATGTTTATTTCGATACCTAGGACAATAGATTGACAAAGTCTTAGGGTTATGTTTCTTTGCTTGTATACCATCCAACGCAGTATTCAATTGGACAAGTATGTTTGTCTTAAGATTTTCTATTTCTTCTCGGAGTTTACCTATCTCGTTATTCCCTTTGAATTTTATTTTTTTCGGATTCCTCCACAAGTACGTGAAAAATTGTGACACAAATCAGATATATCTTCAAGGTTTAACTGAGACACATCACCTTTTCCCATTAAATCAAGACTTCTTCTTGCATCATCATCGAGTCCTTTAAGAAATATAGTCTTGAGAATCTCAACACTAATGGTCGTTTCCCCACATCGTTTAGATAAGAAAAGAAACCTATCGAAATAGTCCTCTAGACTTTCATCCTCATTCTGCTGAAGTTTAAACAACTCTTCCTTACGATCACTCACCCTACAATAACTCTGATATTTATTCAAGAACACAATCTCCATTTCTTCCCAAGTTGTAATACTGCTAGACGGTAGTCCCATAAACCAGCACATGGTTGAATCCTTCAAAGTAGAAGGAAACAACTTCAGTTTCTGGTTGTCATTTTTATAGTCATAGGTTTGACAAAGGACCTTAAATTCAAAAAGAAATTTGTTTGGATCTTCTGAAGATAAACCACGAAAGGTTGGAAGGAAAGTTGGAGAGAATTTTTTCATTGTTGTATCATCATCTGCATCCAGAGCAATAGGATAAGTGAACGTTCTAGGTAGTGGAGGATCATTATTATTATGGTTTGCATCATTATGATTGGCTTCTATCCTCGATCTCCCATGATGTTTAGAGGAATATGCTCCTCGACAATAATTTCATTGACAACAGGTTGCACTACAGGATGATCTTCTGGGAGATAGTGGAAAGCCTCGGGTGGGTTAGGCTCAAGTAATTCGTTAGCAGAATAATTTTCTGAGCCTTGGGCCTCCCTTTGTATTACTGGGACTTATTTTGGGGGGGTCTTTGGTATAAATCGTCTGTGAGGGCCTCTTTTCCTGACCATGCAGAAAAGGGAGCCACAAATAGTATTTTTGTCCTAAAAGAGGTATTCTAGGCGTCTTCTATTAACACTTAAGCAAAAGAAGCTAAGGGGTCCTCGGCAACGGCGCCAAAAAGTGATAGGTTGTTGTTAGGTCCCATTACTTTAGAATATAATATTCAATTTGTCGACTGGGTAGTGTTCAAGGCAATCTGCAATAGAAGAGGTCTGGAGTATCTCCCTCAGGTTTCCTAACTTTTAAAAAACAACTTAAGGTTAATTCTAACTTCAAACTATTTAACTATCAAACTGTAAAGTAATCTATTCCTAAGAAAACAAAAAATGCTTGAACTGTAGGAATAAGTATACTAATTTAGAAAGCATAATAACTAAATTAAAAGGCATAGAAACAACTAAACTAAGAAGCTAAAAAATTATAAGAGCAGAAAAACTTATAGCAATCCATAAAAAAATTTCTTAACAGTGAATAACAGAAACTACGGAAGTGAAAAGATAACAAAAGATAACAAATACTTCAAAGCTAAAATTTCATAACAGTAAATTTAAATGACTCTCTATAGAACAACAGTATAATAAAAGAGAACACTTATCTACTCCCGTCAAGTGGCCAGCTCGTGGGACAACACATTCATTCTCAGCTCACATTCATAGCTATTTCAGGAACACTTCTATCAATCATAGTTATCATTTGTAACTCATAACTTAGAATTTTAGATAACAATCTCTTTATTCATAAACCTTGGAAACATTCTGACAGTATAACATTACTTTTCACTGTATATCTTACTTCCAGAGACTGTATCTTTTTATAGAGAAACTGTAACTACATGCTATATTTCAGATGGTATGGATAACCATTGAAAATATCTAAACAGATCTACGGATAACTCGTATATCTTTAATTCCATTACACAGTATTTAAGAGGCTCAAGTCAGCCATAAAGACTTTAATTCAAAGGATAACAAAAATAACAACTTTAAGAACAAAAACATCTTCGATCCATCTCCCTGAAGTTCCGGAGCATATTTCCAGCATATCTCTAACTATTCTGGAGCACGTGCCAGCTGGATGCTTCAATCTGTAACTTTGATTGACCAATTGTATCATTAAATATCAATTGGACTTTAAGAAATCAAAAGAAAGTTTAAAGTTTATACAAGTTCTTACTTTAAGAAATCAAAAGAAAAAATTTTATACAAGTTCTTACTAAAATTAAGTAATTATTTCTCCTAAAATTTAATTAATTGGCAGAGGATAGAGATTTGCATGTATGAACCAGGTCTTTATGGTATTATCATGATGAGGTTATTTTTACCTCATCAGTGATCTCCTAGGAGGAGATGGTTAGACCATGATGCCATGTTTGGGTTCCTGATTCCATGGATGGATCTTTGACAATGGTATGGTTAGTTCTCTTGGTATTGAGTACTTTGGTCATGTGCTTGAGAGCTTCATGTAAATGTCGTGTTGCATTTGGAATTTAGCATGGATTGATCAATTGCAGATGCTCATGGATGCTTGGAGACTTGGGTGAGGCAATTGTTGTTATTTAGAAAAAAGTTTGAGGAGCCTTTCACTTGGATAATGGACATTAGTTCATGATGGACCTAAGAGGAGGTTGTTATTTGATAAAGTCTATCAGACTTCATATATCCTAGAGGAGAAAAATCATTCCCCACTCTTGTTTTACTCGATAGATAATCATTTGAAAGGTTAGCCCATTTTTGTTTTTAGATGTATTATGTTTTATGCTTTGTCTTCTCATAGAGATGGATCTTGAGTGATGCTTTCTAGTTCTGTAGGATTCATTTGACGAGTGTTCGAAATGTTTATCTCATTGGGTATTTGATTTGAATTATGATAAGTTTTGGAGATGTTATTGGGCTATTTTCCTAATATGGGAATGTTCTGAGTTTGATATTCCTTGTTTAGAGAGGCTTACATCCATTTTGGTGACATGAGATATATATATTTCATATTTGATCTAATGATATTAAATGTTTGGGTGTTGATGAGGCCTACTATTAGTTAGTTTTTTTTTATTTCAATACATATGCTTTTAGACATCTTCACATACTTATTTCATATATATCCCTAAAACTTTACTATCTTTTATTATCATTATGTAAACTTGGACCTAGTTTAAATTCTACAGAAATATGATTATGATATGATAGTTATTGCATGGTTAATATGTGGATATGTATGAAATAAAATTAATATGTGTTTAAGTTATGGTTATTAGTATTGTGTAGATGTTGTGTGAACTAACTCTTTGCAACCAAGGAGCTAGAGCTAGTGGAATGTAGCCCGCAGTAACCGAGAGGTGAAACTCGCAACCAAAGGGAGTTTCAATAGTGATGCAAGGGAAGTTAGAAGAGCACAATAACTGCATAATTGGAGGCATCTACTTGTCAGGATTTTTGTGAATCATCACATCATTTAATAAGACTACTGAAGGAGAAGAATTCTGCTATAATTGGGAATCTAACATGATTGTTTCTACAGTCCACGTTTCAGTTTAAAATCGTTATATTAGTAGATTTATAGTCCTATTTCAATTCTTCTTCCTTTTCAATTGTTTTTTCATTAACCAGACTTTATCATGCTCTATTTTGTAAGGAGTAGTGATTTATGATTAGATTTCTATTTTGAGTCCTTGTTCTAATAAGACTCCCTTGCACCTATATGAATGGTTCAATGGTTGAGTTAGTTAGTTAAGTTGGAAAAGATAATATAGTAGATAGATATGTTTAGTTAGTTTTTGTTTTTACACAAATAATGTTTTGTTTCTCAATCATGATCTTATTAATAAGACATCCCAAAAAAATCTCTTTGGATTGTGATATCTTGAGTTATGCAATGAGATATTTTCAGTTATTGTTATGTTAATTTAGTTTGAGGAGCTAGATTTGAGTTCACTTTGAGAAAGGGCCACTCAAGGTAACTGTTCCCTGCTTTATTTTTTGTACATTTATTTCTATTACAATAGTTAGTTCCATAATTATGTGTCTTAATCAGATTCTTCATGTGGTGAATGTGAATAAGATCTTGACCTGTATTCATACTTTAATTGTTTCCATGCATTGTTCTCCGGAGTTAGTCAATTTAGTTGAGTTATCAAGTGTTGGTTAATTACATAATTCATTTCTTGACAGTGAACTAGTCACAGTCTTTAGCTGTAAGTACCTGTAGCAATAGCTTCAACATTACCTCTTTTCACTATTATGCAATTTATGATTTCCAGTATGTGTAAACAACTATGTTAGGATGATATAGGTAGTGAAGAGTCTTTGAATGCACATACAGTGCCAGCATGATCAAAATCTTATATTATCCCTAGTTGATAAATTAAATGAAGGCCTTTCAAGGGTTTAGTGGACTATTTAGTAGGACCCCCTCTGAATTGTGTTTGACACCAAATTCCCTGAACATTAGTTGGCCTCTACATTTTTGGCATCATTGTTGGGGATGGTGCTACTTTCAAAGATTCATTTTTGTTATTTCAAGTTTTCATATATTAATATTTTATTTCCAACATTAGAACAATTAGGTTTTACTCCATCAAATACTAGAACATTTCACTAACATTGTGTAGGAGTCGTTGCTATAAAAAGTCACACCTATTGTATGTCGAGGCAGTGAGACACCTTGGGAAGATTTATCCCCTCATCACATGAAGCTATAGAGGATATTGGTGATTTCAGTTATCAGAGCAAAGGTATTCCTAAAGAAGAACTTTCCCTTTCACCAACATCCACTACAACTATAGAGTATACCTTCCAAACCATGGCTAATGGAGTGGTGGATGACCCACCAGAACATGTCACTTCTGAGTTCCCAATCACCAACCAAGAGAGAGTAGCTATTTTGAAGAATATACCTCCTTTAGCATTTCCTATATTCTATGGTTTGGTAACTGAGGATCCAAATACCTTCTTGTTTGAGTTTTACATCCTGTGTAAGAGTTATGACTACACAACTAATGCACATAGACTCAAGCTATTTCCAGCAACCTTGAAGTATGTTGTCGTAAGATGGTTTATGGGTCTAGGAAGAGATGTTGTTCCAAATTGGGACACTATGAAGACTAAGTTCTTATTAAAATACCAAGACTACTATAGAGGGGTTGACAGAAGAAGGGATGACATTTTCAGAATGTCTCAGAAAGCAAATGGAGGACTGTGTAGAAAGGCTCCAATTCTACTTAAAGAAGAATCCACAAAATTGAATTTCAAAATAACTCTTGAAGTTGGTGTTCTTAAGAAGATTCAATGATGATTTCATGGATGCCCTTAATCTTATTGGGTCAGGAGAAGTATACCAATTACCTTTTGAAGAAATCTGCAAATTTTGTAGAAACTATTCAAGAACCTTTACCAAGAGGACAAGGGGAAAAGAACATCTTCTAGATCAACAAGAAATCTAATGGAGTCTCAAGAGCGGAATTGAGTAACTTGTTTTCCAACATGAAAGAAGATATTATAAACCATTTCGCTACTCAATTAAATACTCTACATGTAAAGAAACAACACGAAGAGGTAGAGGAAATCCTCGTTGAATACTACCCTAACTACAGAAAGATAAAAGGTAATTGTAAGTGTAAAAGGGTTGCAAGTATCACAGAGAATAGACCATGGAAAATAGACTTTCAAGAACTAGAGGGTGACAATGGACAATTGTTCTACATTGCACAAAGGAGGCCATGTCAACCAAGACAAGGTATGCCTCAAGATCCTTTGAATTTCAACATAATTTCTAGTTAGTAATAAACACTTTTTAGTTGGAACCCTTAGCCTTAGGAAAACACACAAAACCAATGAAAAAATCCTGAACCAAATTGGAACTAGCAACAACAACCCATGTGGCCACAAGAAAATTTTCAAGGGTCTAACTACAACGCTCAATGGACACAACAAAACAAATGGAAAAATCAATGGCGGAAGGGTCAACAATGGAAAAACTAGAATATAAATTACCAACAACCCTTATAGCCACAACAACAAGCCATCATGCCCAATCCAACAAATCCATCCTCTCATCCACCAAGGGCACCTTAATTGCCAGCCTAACCTGCACCTAACCCAAATAACAAGCCTATTCAATAGGCCTACACTAACATGGCTATTCAATACCCTACTTATGGGGTAAAGGTGAGTGATGTCCACCTTAGGTCAGGGAAAACATTGGATGGGCCTTCATCCCCTCAAATCATTGAGTTGGAAGATGAAGAACCCTCACCGAAAACCTTCAATAATCCACCTATGTAACTTGAGTCAAACTAGGTGAATTAGACCACTTGAAGTCCACAGCCTTCATTCCCTGAGCATTTAGGTGTTCAAAAACATCAAAACCAAGCTAAAACTGACCTCTTAGGAAAACTCCAAGATGTGTGTATAAAGATACCAAGCTCATACAAGCCATCAAGGAAATTCCCATTTACAAAAAAATAGTGAGAGACCTTTGTCTTAGAAGACCAAGGAGAAAAAGGAAGGACCCTCAGACTATACATGTCTTAGGGAATCTTGTTGACACCATGTTAGGGAATATCACTATCCCTAAATGTACAAACCCTAGAAGTCTAGATGTGAACGTTAAGATAAATGGTACCCTCGTCAAAAACACCTTGATTAACTTGGGGGTAACCATCAATGTGATGACTAAGGAAAAAATGCAACTATTGCAATTAGTAAACCTTAGACCTACACCCATTGTTTTACAGTTGGCAGATAGGTCAACTGTGAAACCTAAAGGCATCATTGAGGACTTGGTCATAGCTTTGGATTCATGGGAGTGCCCTGCATATATTATAGTACTACAGCCAAAAGCTAACCTTGTAGGTTATCCCTTTATTCTAGGAAGACCATGGTTAGCAACAACTAATGCATTTATAGGTTGTAGGTTTGGAAACATAGTAATCTCAAAAGGAACTATGACCAAGAATTTGGTCCTTTATCCACCAGCCCAACCTCATGTAGATTTAGAGCAAATCATATGGCCTACCTTAGATGAAGAAGACCAGTATTCTATACAAACTCTCACAACCATTGAATGTAGCCCTTTATTGAACAACCAAGATGAGGATGATTTAATTACACACGATATATAGAATAACTATGATAGGAACCTGCAACAATAGGACTATTTGTCATGTCTGCAGGATCCTTTGTAGAATATTATACCTGTCAATTCATCAGAATCAATATCTCAGCTTTTCCATTATTTACTACCACAACAATGTGTCCTAGATATTGTTGGATTTGAAATTTCATCTATACAATCAACATCCAAGACCTTAGAAATTATGCCAGGTAGAATGTTGAATGTTAATAATAAATTAACTATTGAGCAATAAACTTCCCTAACCATTATGATGCAGGAACATGTAATAGCCTTTGCATGCACGTGATCTATATAAATGATGGTTTTAAAAAAATTAGACAACCCCAGAGGAGGATGAACCTTGCATTAACATATATAGTCAAAACTAAGTTACAAAAATTACTTGATGTAGGCTTCATTTACCCTATTTATGACAGTCAATGGGTGTCACCTCTATTTATTGTCCTCAAGAAAGGAGGGAAATGGAGAGTATGTGTGGATTATAGAGAATTAAACACCACCACTAGAAATGGCCACTTACCACTACCTTTCATTGATCAAGTGCTTGACTCCCTAGCAAGTAAAAAGTACTCCTTTCTAGATGGATTAAGTGGCTATAACCATATTATAATAGCTCCAGAGTACCAAGATAAAACCACATTTACATGCCTTTGGGACACATATGCCTATTTTGTTCTTTCCTTTAGACTATGTAATGCTCCAACCACTTTCCAAAGGGAAATGGTAAGAATTTTCTCAGATTTTGTACATGACTCCATGGAAATCTACATGGATGATTTCACAACCTATGGAGAAACCTATGATGAAGAACTCAAAAACCTAGAGAAAGTGTAATGCCCTCTCAAACTAGTCCAATATAAAACAACAATATAGTTAGATAAAATTAGATAAAGATGCAACAATGAGCTACTTACTCTTAAAATTTGAAACACAACATGGATGTATAGAAAATAATGAGGTTTTTTTCTTCCACTACAAATATTATTTACAAGTTATATACTTTTCGATACTTTCTCATTAGGTTAAATTCTGAAGAGAGAATGAAATTGTAAAACATGTACTATCCTTACGGAGTTATTCCTAACACATTAAGATATAATGGTAAAACTAATTAGTAATTACAATAGTCAAAACTTAATCTTATCATATTTATAATACAATCCCCATGAGAGCCACTCGCTTTAATATAATCAATCCAAAAGAATTTAAAATGTTGCGGGACCAGGTAAGTGTTAGCTATGCATAATTGAGAAGACACCAAACATCATATATTTGAGGCGTTAAAGAGAGGGATATGCCTTGTCTATGGGTAACTCAAAACATTTAACATTTGATAACACTACATGTTGAATTTTAAATGACACAAAAATTGAATAGAGCATGAAAGAGAGCACAAACAAGAACACGAGATTTATCGTGGTTCGCCTAACTAAGGCTACGTCCACACTGAGTAGAGGATTCTCATTAACTTAATAAAGATCTCTCCTTTGCATCAACACTCTTCAGAATATGTCTCCAAAATATATCTTCGTACAACATAAAGCTTCAATACATCTTCTGTAAGAAGATTCTCCAAGTGCAAACCATGCACAAAAGTGGGAGTAACAGTTTCCAAGAATAGCCCAGCCGTTACGGGCTGGCAAGGCTTCACACACGTAGCCAACACTATAGGGAGATAGACACAATACTAACATATCCCAAAGCTATACTTATTCCTAAAATGAGCACGTCAACAATAAGATAGTGACTTCAACAAATTTTCAAAGATAGGAAACATACAAACATTCGTTCAAGGATGATTAAGAGGTCAAGAATCATATACAAAGACTTTAAGCATTAACTATGTAGATACTGGAATGACAAAATAAATTTTAATAGTCGACAAGATGTTAACAATAACTATTCAAAATTTGCATAGATGACATAGCATGGTACCACTGCAAAGAGTAGAATGCATTTTCTTGCGTACTACAAAGCCCACGATATGCTAGCAAGAGAACCACATAAAATTATAGTTACATTCATAACTCAACTTATAAAAAGATGTTGGTAGCAAGGTTAAATAGAATGGACTAAGTGTAATGCATGCCCTAGTGAAAATCCATACAAAAGCATCATGAGTTAATTAACTACTTTATGCTAAGTTCGATAAATTATCTATTGTTGGATAGTAATACAGTACGCACGAAACAAGAACTTATATCAAAATCTTATTGATGATTACCAATATATGGCTGGGATAGGATACCGTTTGAAAGTAAACACAATCAAATCATAGCAAAGAAAATATACTCTATTAAATTAGAATGTTGCAAAAATCATAACCACGATCCTCCATTTGAAACTCATACAACCATTCATCTGATAATAGCCTTAATATATGATCACAAGCATCTACAAGTGATAGGCCAGCATTAGAAAGACAAGGCACGATAGTAGGCTACAAACTACGGATTTGCTCCACGTTGTCGAGACCATTGAAAAACGATGTTGCAGAGAGAGAAAATCAAGACATAGATCCTCCAATGAGGTTGTTGCAAAATTATTTATTTCCCCATACACTAAGCAAACTAAGTTGTATCCAAATTAATCTGCACCGCACTCATTTCATGTGTTTCATCTTTCCTTCACCTCCTGACAGAATAGACACAGGCCTAAAGTGTAACATAATCTCTTAGATGTGGATAATACAAGTTTTAGGTAATTTGTGGTCAATTGTCAGATACAAAGAACAACACTGTTCAAAGTAAATCAAGTTCCAAGGTTTAAGAACCTAAATTTCTTTGTCCTTACAAAATAAAGATGAAAGCTCAAATCAACCAGGTTTCAACTTTTATTCCTAAAAGAAATTTATATGGACCTATATCAGAAGAAATAATAATAGTGCCTAGCATGCCTTAACACAAACCCATATTGATTTCCTTTGAATTACAAGAAGAGTCGTGAAAAGAACTAAAGGTAACCGATTTGAATCTTTTAGCAAGGGTATTGAATGACAAAGAGATGGTAACTATTACTAATTTTGTTTTCATATTCTAGAAATGGCGTAAGTATGCATCTAGAACTTATTAGCGAATTTGAGGGTTTTAATAATCAAGAAAATCATAACAGGGCATAGACATAAGGAGATTAATTCCCTCCAATAATACTGCCCATATTCACCTATCTTCCAACCAGAGAGAGAAAATCACATAGCATTCCCCAATCGAACCCATCGGAGGACAATTATGCAACTCCTACCCAAAAGATAACTCCTACCCATCGGAGGACAGTTATGCTTTTTTTGGGGGGGGAAGATTCCCTATTCAAGAAAAATAACTACCATGTTTCCCTCCTAGAAGTTTCTCTATTTTCCCCTCTAGAAATGCTTCCCCAATTCTTCTAATTCTTAACTTTTTTTTCTTTCTAAAACTAAAACATTATGATGTCGGTCATATCAACTTTCCTCATTTCAAACTTTGAATTTCACAACTTTGATAGTTGTTGCCTTTATCACATGTTGCTCAATAGAATTAAGGTGTCAACTAATGCCAAGGTGTCGACCATGTGAAGCATATAATATCATAATTTTCATAAACGAATCTAGAATTAGCTCCACTAACTCAAAATTATTCTCAATAAAATATCATAATTAATAAATAAGTTTCTAATATACCTTACAATTTTTTTTAAAGAGGTGTCAAGAACACAACCTATCCCTAAGTCATGAGAAATTTTTCATGATGATGACCTTGGGGATTGTGCTTGGACATTTTGTATCAAGTGAAGGGATTCAACTAGATCCCAATAAAATTGAAATACTCTCCACACTTCCTGTACCACAAAAATAAAGAGATGTCAAGAGTTTTCTAGGACATGTAGGCTACTATAGAAGATTCATTTAGGACTTTAGCAAAATCGATGTACCCTTATTTGTTCTACTCACAAAGGATATAGAATTTTAATGGACCATAGAATTCCAACACTCTTTTGAAGCACTTAAGACAACACTAACAAAAACACCTATCTTGAGATGACTAAATTGGACTTTTCCTTTCCACATACACATAGATGCTTTTGGATTTGCCATAGGAGCAGTGCCTTGATAGAAGGAAGGTAATAAGGAGTATGCCCTATACTACATTAGCAAGAATTTACAAGAGGTAGAACTCAACTACACAGTCACAGAAAAGAGATGTTTGCACTTGTCTATGCAATCAACAAGTTTAGGAACTATATCATAGGGTATCTAGTCTTTATTCACACTGGTCATACTACAATAAGGTATTTAATGAATAAACCTTGTGGTTGGTGGAAGACTTGTTATATGCTTGTTATTGTTGCAGGAACTTGATATCGCCATAGTGGACAAACCTGGTAAGGCAAATGTGGTGGCAATTTTTTTGTCTAGATTACCCACTTAATTAGTAGAAGGTATTCTTGATGATTCTTTTCCAGATGAACATCTATTTTCTTTAACATTGTAGACACCTTGGTTTTTTGATATTGCAAATTACCTAGTAGCAAGGTAGATACCATCTCATTTCTCCCCTAGAGAAAAGAGGCAATTGGTGCATAAAAGTTTCCTCTACTTCTGGGTAGCTAGTTATTTTTTCTATACATTTCTAGAAAATATTATGAGGATATGCATAAGAGAGGATGAGGTCTATGACATCCTCAAAGCCTGCCATGATGAAACCTGCGGGAGACATTTTACAACAAAGAGGATTGCACTTAAGATTCTCACCACTAGCTATTATTGGCCAACTCTTCATAAGGATAAATTTAGTAAAATATACAAGCAATTATAATAGATGTCAAAGAATGGACAAGCGAACTAAGATAGATGAGATTCCTTTCCAACCACAGTTGGAACTAGCACCATTTGATAAATGGAGGCTAGGTTTCATTGGCCCAATATCACCAACATCCAATAATAAGGATTATATCCTAGTTTGCACAGATTATCTTACCAAGTTGGTTGAAGTCAAAGCATTACAATTTGCCAGAGATGGTAACGTAACCAAATTCCTATGTGAATCCATATTCACAAGGTATGGAGTGCCAAGATAAATTGTGGCAGATCAAGGTCCATAATTCATATAAGAGTTGATTACTAAGTTGGTTTAGGAGTATGAAATAAGGCATAAGAATTCAACACCCTATCACCCCCGAGCCAATGGGAAAGTGGAAGTAACAAACATGGAGATTGAAAACATAAATTGACCAAAATAGTGTAGATTCACAAAAAATATTGGGCAGCCAGGTTACCTGAGGTAGTATGGGCCTATAGGACAACATAGAAGACAACAACAAGATTTACACCCTATGAGTTGGTGTATGGTAAAACAACAGTTCTACCCATTAAATTTGAATACAAGAAACTCAAGGCAATAGTTGAACTGTTGAACCAGATATGGATTTGACAGTGGCACAAAAAGAAAGACTACACAATCTAAATGGACTAGATGAGATTTTAATGGATGTCATGCATCACACATAGATTATTTAGAAATGGAGAGTAAAATGGCATAATCAATATATAAAGATAAAAGAGTTCAATGTAGGTGATTGGGCTTTATTATATGACTCAAGGTATAAAGATTATAAAGGGAAGCTACAAACAAGGTGGTTAGGACCATAGGAAATAGAGCAAGTTTTCACAAATGGAGCGATCAAGTTGTAGACTATAGATATTGTTATATTTTCACTATTTTTCAATGATCACATACTAAAAATTTACAAGAAGCCAACACAAAAAAATGATTTTATCATTGATCTAATGCAACAATATGGACCACAAAGTGCTTCAGATAAAGACATTGAATAGGCTAGTTACCATGACAAAGGCAGTAATCCTGATGAAGACATTCTAACAGACAACAAGGATATAGAGGTACACACTATAGATTCTACACATGCTTCATTAGATGAGCTACATGGCTCCTCTACTGGGTCATCCAGGTATAATTTTCTAACACCTACATATGCACACACTGCACAAGTGATCTAGTCAACAATTCTTTTTAAATACACTCCACGATGCAGTAGGGACTTGCATCTTTATGAATAAAATCTGACACAGTTCAGAAAAGGACCTGTTTTTGAAGGTACCCGTAGCACACACTAGTCAGCAAATTCAAAAATTTCCACCAACTTAATTGCATGCCATCCACATACATTACATTTCTTTGTACATGCAGCCATATGTCTATCATATCATTTCATTCATCATATCCCATGATGCATTCCTCAATTTCCATGCATTCACGAAATCATTTCATATCCATAATTTGTACATTCTCTAGCCTTCATTACCACGCACCACCTTGTCATTTCATCTATCACCCCATTTCAATTAAGAAAATATTAAATCATAATTACACTGCAAACACTCCTAATCAACTTCATAGTAGTTGAGTTTAATTTACTTCACATTGACAAGTACACATTCTAATTTACCATAATTAACATAGCTTGTAATTGTTTTTCAACTTATTCACATTTAATTATGCATGCTTCATACACATTATCTTATTTACATTATATGTAATTACACCTTTAGCCTAGTAAGGTACAATTAAGTGAGGCCACTTAATGACTTTAGTTGGGGGGAGAGTACATTTTCCAAGGTTTTCATTTTTATTTTTTCCACCAAAAACACCAAATACCTTTTTTTCCTTTCTGCAAAGCTTTTGTCATCATCCTAATTATGATCCATAACCTTAGCCCAATTTAAGTTATAACAGACATAGTATGAGCAGTTGGCAGTTGGTAGTTGAATTTCAAGAATTCAAGTATAGCAGACAAGAGGGATTGGTGAGGTCAAAGTTGTGAGCTAAATTTGAAGAATTTGAATAGAAAAGAGTAATTTACCATCATGAGAGGAGATATTATTCATAGAGAACCTTTTGCACACTAGTAGATACTAGAAGATAGGTTAGTCTTGCCTATTTTTAGAAATGCGGGATGGTTGGACTATTTCCTGAGGTTGACAGAGTACAATGAAGCTATAATAGAACAGTTTGCAGAGACACTATTGTAGACACTTAAAAAGTCTTGATTGATATTATGCAACTGATTCTGATAACTAACATCATTTCTTCCCAAATCATTTATGCACTAACCAATTAATTAAATAATCTTTATTATTTAATTAAATTCATCAACTTCTATTATTAATCAAATAATTAACTTTATTGGATTAATTCACCTTATTCTGACTAATGTTCATCCTATTTAATTAAATCAAATCAATTAATTAAATCCCCCTAAGTCCTCTCATTTCATTAAATAAATCCAATTATTTAAAATCAAATGTCATAAATCCACTAACCCACTCAAGTTGATTAATTCTGAATTAATTAACTCTAAATCACTCTCTAACCCTCATTACCTTCTCTATATTTTAACTCCCCTAAAGTTAAATCAACCCATGGTCAACTAACCAGGTTGCACATGAAATTCATTTCTTTTAATTGTCTAATTGCCTTATTTATCCTCACAATGGCATATTCCTAGGAATATTCCTCCCAACTACCCCTCATTCAATTTCCCTCCAAAAGGCTCTTACACACCCATAAATACCTCTTACAAAGTCATTTACTCCCTCTTACATCCCATCTTATCTCTTACAAAGGAATTAATCTCTCTTACATCCTCACCCACATTCTCTTACACCCTCAACCATATTCATTCAATTCTCTTACATCCTCTTTCGTCTACACATTCCCCAAAATGTGCTCCACCTCCATCTATTAGCCTTGTGACAAGTGTCACATTCCTATTAGCTCCCATTTAATCCCACATTCACCAATTTCACTTATTCTTCAACCCTTCACTCCTATAAGTAGAAGCCTCTTCTACTTGAAATGGATCCACAATCTCATGCAAGTTTATTATAGGCGTTTTCACTCATTTTCATCACATCTTAGCTAGTTTTTATCATCATTTAGAGTCAATCACATGCAATTGGAATCATCTACAATCTTGAAGCTTATCAAAGGGATTGGGAAAGGGCTACTTTCCACATCAAAGGAGCACCAATCCCCCTATGGGATGGAGGTTTGACCAACTTAGATGAGTTTACATGTTGTTATCTTGTGTTATTTCATGCTTTATTCATGTTTTCTTGTCTTTGTTTGATTGAGAATCTCATAGGGAATGCTTTGTTTGGGTTTCTAACATGAATAACCATGTTCATTTGTCTCTTATTAGCTAATTACATATTAGGCATTCATATTTTGGTGCTAGAAGGAGGGATAACCTTTTTAAATTTGATAATTTGGATTGAAATTAACATTTTTTGCAGCTACAGGAAGGTGACGCCACCTTTGGGTCCATATAGCACTGCCTCTACATATAGCACCACCTTTGCTTGCACACAGAGCGTCAATTTCGCGTATAGAGTTTCCTTTGTCACGTTGCGTTGTGGTCACAACTCTTTGTCGCACTGCCTTTGCAGGAGCACCACCTTTGTCTGTTCGGCCTAATTAATAATTTCTACTTTTTGACATATCACCACTTCTGATTCAACACCACTTTTTCTTTTATTACACTGCTTTTGCACTCTCTGTTTATTGTAAAGTGTTTGCTTTTGTATTTTACCAGAGCATCACCTTTTCTTTCAATGCCACCTTTGTTGCCGATACAACGTCACCTCTGTTTCCCAGCACCACCTTTGCAAATTGAAGAGGGATATCAACTTGGAAAAATAAAATCATTTTTTTAATGCTCATTGTAATAGCTTTGGCTTTCCAATTCTGCTCTTCATTTTCTATTTTAGGACCAACTGCATTACTTTGGGCTTTAAATTAACCATCTACTTAATCTTTTCAAGTTGGGTTAAAATTGAACTTAGAAATTTACTAGACATTTCTATGTGGGATAAAATTGAACAAGGAAAACTCACACTCAGTTTGGTGCTTAAAATGAACTTACCTTCACTTTGAGGGTTAAAATTAACAAGTGTTTGTCATGTCTTGTGATTTGTGTTTTCGTCATTGAATGTGTATGCTCTTCTCTCGCACCACTCGGTGATCTTGAGAAACAAAATAATTCCTTTGAAATTTTGTATAACCATCCACATATTTTGATTTGGATTTAAAATGAACCCCATACCAATGTGAGGAAAAGGCATTGTGTATGCTCTCTCCTTGCACTTCGTGCGATCTGGGAGATCAAAAACAAATGTACTTCCTTTTTTGTATACCTTTAGAGGGCCTTCCACCCCGCTTTGAAAGGTGGGAACGACCCAAGCAATAACAAGCTAAAGCCAAGCTCTTTCAAATCATTATATAAAAATGTGTTTGTGATGAAATTCATAAGCAACAGGTGCGGATGTGTCATACTAAAAAGTGCCACCCCTAGTGTCCATGTGACATTTCAAAAATCCTTTCTTACGAAGGGACTGGGAGGCCTCTTGATTGAAATAATCTTGAGCTAATCTTTCTGCATGTATGGCCACCTTGAATGAAAGCCCTTACTAAAAACCAATTGTTTTAGAAGCCAAAAACCCTTTATGCTTGTTGGTGCAAGAACGGTCATTCTAAAGCCATCCCACATTCCACTATTCATAGTCAAAACAAAAAAATCCTTTGGGGTTCGAGATTTGGTGCACTCGAGAAGTGTGTGTCGTGTAAGGGGGAGCCAGTGCCACCAAATCTCTAGTTGCTCGCTTTGTCTTAGTGTTTGGAGCAATCTGAGTGGGGACTCAACAAGTATCTCTTCAGCCTAGGATTGTGCATTTTGCAAGTCAGTTGAACACATTACTTGATTCCAAAGCATTGAAACAAACATTTAACAATCATCAAAATTTCAAACCCTTTGGAAAGAGTGAATACCTTTAAAGAGTCCAATTATTACTACTCGTCCCTAAGGATTTTATCCTTAGAGGCTTCTAAATACTTGGGCTCATATCTCAATTTACTCTCTTCAAAGTCAACCTAGGGAAACTATGGCCTTGACTCTTTGACTTTCACATATGGGCCTTGTGGAATGAGAAAGAGCTAAGACATAGACATTTAGTTTGAAATTTAAACAAGACAAGTTGATGTGGTAAAAAATAATTCATTTAATCAAGATAAGAACACAATTGAACCCCACACATGTGCTTGTCCTCATGATTTCTTGCAAATTCAAAATTTCAAAATGAAGTTCTACTTATCGCCATTTCAAACTTAGACATCATAGTTCAAAGTACATTTGAAGATGTATCCTAAGACAATACCGCAACAAGAACAAGTTGGTAATGAGGTTTTATAGACTTATTTCACTTAATAATCTAGACATGTATGCTCAATATGAACCCCTCATCTAAGTCAAAATTGGTCTTTTGGATTTGAAAACTTTAGAGGTCTAGCATTTTCTTCAACACCTTGGTCTTGTAAACAAAGTCCTTCTAGGTTCATCTAGGATCAAAACCAGCACCTCCATTTTCAAAACATTTATCAAAATTCATCTCACAAACAAATTTTAGAACTTTGGAAAAATCATCTATGCTAGAATTTTGGTAAATCCTTAGACCAAAATCAAAATCATCTTGTTTAGTTAGGTGTCTGGGAATGAATCATTTCTCACAAACTTAGTTAAATTATCCCCCCTTATGGATAAGTTCATCCTAAGATCACATCTAACATCTTGGGATCTACAAGTTCATCATCCAAATCAAACCAATCAAAATAAAAAATCCTAAGGTCTAGTATTTATCCAAAGTTATCAAAAGTTCAAACATTCATACCATTCATCCCTCATTTATCACATCATCATCATTTGACCCTACCATATCCTAGAATTTATTTTTGTACCTAAAGTTTAGATCAACCAAAGGAGTTAAAGGTTCATCCCACACATTCCTAAAAGTTGATCCCAATTTTATGGTCCATACAAGGTCACAACACAAGAAGATCATGGAGCAAAACAAAGAATCA
The DNA here is from genome assembly GCA_007258455.2 of Sequoia sempervirens. NCBI lineage: Eukaryota > Viridiplantae > Streptophyta > Pinopsida > Cupressales > Cupressaceae > Sequoia > Sequoia sempervirens. The sequence goes on from VDFB02058242.1 coordinate 6,800,662, forward strand.
TCAATCACAAGTGATTTGAGCTAAACAGAATTCAACCCTAGGGTATCTATCAACCCTCCACTTAATCACCCTCAATTACCTTAAGATCCTCAAGAGGGAGGTTTCCAAGTGGAGGATGCCACAACCAATTACAAAGAGATGTCCCAAGATGAAATACTTGAACTAGTCCAAAATATTGAAACTCACAAACTTGTCAACACAGTCATGAGACTAAATCCCACCCAATACATGTTGGCATTGCCAAAAGAAGGGGCTAAACTCTCTTCCAATTTTGATGTAAGAACCATTGTTGAACAACCTTTGGGGAACATACCACAAACGTCATTCACACCTTCATTCCTAAGCCAACCCATCTCTCAACCATTATCATCTCACACACCAAGTCAACCCGTGATCACCAAGGGAAGCTCATTACTTCAAGCTCTTCAAGAACACCCACTTGTCAACAGTCAAAATTTGGAGGCCAACATAGTATTGGGTATGCCAAACATCATCCCACAAGAACCTAGGAAACCATATGTTCCACTCATCTTTTATGATACAAATAATTCATCCACTTTTCATGCTACCCCTGCATACTCGATTGATACACAAGGCTACAATCCCAACATCTCCCGAGGACAAGTGGACTTATTTGGAAAAGTGAGTACATTCAATACTTCATCTTCATTTCCTTTAGGGAATATATCACAACCATACCCACCATTCCCTAGCTTGACATCATCATCTACACCAATTCAAGGTATAGGGAAAATCCCTTCATTGAACACACCAATCTAAAATCAACCAAATCAAGTCAACCCTCCAAGCACAAATAAAATCAACACATCTATCATACCAAATCCTCCAAACATGCCACTAATATCACAACACCAAGTGGCATCATCCCAAATCTCTCAACCAATCATCACATCATCTACAACACCTCAAACATCCCAAAATCTAGTCTCACAAGGACTAATCTCATCAACTACCAATTGGAATCCATCATCTACCACCTAACCCCTCATCATCACTTAACAAACACCTCAACAAAAACCCCAATGACCTCTTGTCACATCATCTCACATCATCCCTCAAAATCCTCCACCTCCACCTTTGAATCCCAAAGCCACAAATCAATATAGCATCACATTGCAAGTAGCGCATCAATCTTATCAAAAGGAATTGCAATAATTACAATCCCAACCAGCTCAAGCTCAAGCGCAAGCACAAGCACAAGTGCAAGCTTTACAACAACAACAAAAAGCTCAAGCACAAACCCAAGCACAAGCTCAAGCACAAGCACAAGCACAAGCTTTGCTACAATAGCAAAAAGACACACAATAGGCACAACAATAGGCTCAAGCTCAAGCCCAAGCTCAAGTTCAATACCAAGCCCAACAAGCACAAGTACAAGCCTTGTTACAACAACAACCCTATCAACAAGCATTACAAAAACACGCACAACAACAAGCATTGATAGCACAACAATAGCAAACAACACAACAATAGGCCCAACAATAGGCACTATTGGCACAAAAGCAACAACAATAACAACAACAAGCCCAACAACAAGCATTGTTGGCATAGCAATAACAACAGGCATACCAACAAGCATTGCTTTCACAACAAAGCCTCCAACAACCTTTCATGAACATGCAAAAAAATTCCTTGAATCTTAACACGCAAGCCACCCCATCCTTCACCCAACAAACCATACCCTCCTAAAACATGCACATCCTGCCACCCGATCCACAAAACGACCTTTCCACACAAGTCAAATTGCTCTTGCAGCAAATACAAGACATTCAATTCAGAAAATTGAAAAAATAATACACCCAACAAGATTTGTGCCCCTATCCATTCAATAGGAACATTGTTATGGTTTCATTCCCTCCAGGATTCAAAATACCAAAATTCGACAAATATCGAGGGAAAGGAAATCCTGAGGATCACATCAGAGAATTCCATGTACATTGCATGGAAGTAGCTTATGACGATTCCTATCTGATGCGACTCTTCCCCCAAAGCTTGGTTGGATCAGCAATGGAATGGTTCTCTCACTTACCTCTCAAAATCAAAAAGTTCCAAGAAGTCATGGACCTATTCATAGAAAACTACTCATTTAACCTTGACATGGATGTTAGCCTAGAAGAACTATCTAGCCTTAAACAAGCTAAGGGAGAGACATTTGTGGCTTTCTTAAAATGATGGAGATCTAGAGCCAGCAAGAGAAAGTGGTCCATGCCAAAGGAACAACACATTGGAACCATTATCTCTAACCTCGAAGGGGGATTTTCCTTTCATTTGAAAATGTAATGCATCACGACATATGACCAACTAATCCCCAAGGCTCTCAACATCGAAAGAGCCCTCATAACACAAGGGCACACACTCATGTACCAGGACAATAGACCATCAACAAGCTATAATGATAAACCTCGCATGTGTCTCAAGAACAAAAATGTTACCAATGATGGCGTTGTTGATACCAAAGTTGTTATTAGTGCTCCAAGGAAAAACACACAAAAATACCCACAAAAAAACACTCATCAACCAAAAATTAACACACAATAACCCATTCACCAAAATACCCCACAAACAAACCCAACACAACAACAACCGAACAATCAAACAGTCAACAATGTGAACACTCAAGGAGGACCACCCCCAAGGAACAAATACCCACCAAAATGCAAGTATACACCACCAGGGGAACAAATTGAATCTAGCATGCAACAACTAGTGCAAGCAAACCTTATCACACTCCTCGTCCATGAAAATTACCAAGAACCTCAAGTTAAACCACTTTGGTATAATGAGAAGCACCTTTGTGATTTTCACAAAATAAAGGGACACACAATAGCTAGTTGTATGAGACTCAAAAATATTATCCAGGATCTCGTCGATGATAAAGTCATAACCATTGAACAACCAATAGGAAATCAAGATCTCAAGATATACACAAGTCCCATGCCAAATCACAACAAAGGGAACAACAATGGTAAAGGAAAGAATACACCAATGTAAATTATATCTATGACCATGTAGTAGCATCATTGGATGAGTTTGTGATGGTTATCAACATCAAAGGACCTAGAGCTGAGTGTGGAGTCACCACAAGCAATGACAAGATTTATATCCCAAGACCATCACCACCACCACCTAGAGCACCACCTGCCAATCCAAAATCAAATCCTAGTGGTTATAATGTCTTGGAACAGCTAAAAAAGACCCCGACCCAAATCTCCATCATGGAATTTCTTAAAATATTGTCGGCCCATAGGGACATCCTAGAGACATCCTTAGCCGCATCCTTCATCCCCACATACATTGATGCAAACCAATTTCAAGCTATGGTTAGACACATCACTACGCCACATCTTCTTACATTTTCTAAGCATGACCTCCCAACCCAAGCATCACATAACAACACACTTCACCTTGAGGTCTTGGTCCAAAAGAATAAAGGAAAAAGAGTCTTGGTGGATGGGGGTGTAGGCTTAAATATTTGTACCTTGCAGCTAATAAAGAATCTAAGGTTCTTAGAGGATGTCATTAACAAAGGGAAAGGTATCACCATCAGGGCCTACAATGACCAAGAACGGGTGTCCCAAGGCACCATTCAACTCCCCATCCAAGTGGGGCCAACCATCATGGAAACCACTTGCTAGGTCCTTGACCTCAAGCTTCCATACAATATTCTCCTAGGACGTCCATGGATTAATGGGATGCAAGCTATCGCATCTACATTTCACCAATGTGTAAAATTCCCTTACCAAAATCAAGAAGTCACGATCCATGGCAACCCCGAACCTTTCTATTATTGCAAGAATTTGAAAGCCAAATACTACAAGATCCCCCAAATTCTAAAAAATGATGAGGGGCCCTCAACTCCCTACATTGATCCATCCACTTTAGCCTCCACTTCTGAGACAAAGACACCTATCATCCAAAGCATCTCAGATATCAAAGCCGTAATCAAAGATAATGGTTGTGGGGACTATAACTTACAGAAAGGTGCATATGTGGTGGGAGAGTTACCTCAATCTCCCAAAACTCATGGAAAACCACAACCTAGTGAAGGCGCATCCCAAAAATTGATAGCATCTACTACCACTTTCAAAAAGTGGGGAGACTTGAGCAAAGAGGTTGTGGATGAAGAATATTTCTCAAGTCTCCTATATCAAGATAACTGTCACACAACTATTCTCTTGATGGACGAGGACAACAAGGGTCTATATTTAATGTTTGGATGGGGTTACAACAAAAATGAGAAGCTCGAGAAAAATGATAACAACCTATTATAACCTATCATTCCTAAGAAGTTCCTTAAGAGTCTTGGCCTTGGATGTACCCCTCCAAGGTTAACCATACTTGGAAAAGTTGCTCCTGTTAAAACGGTCAAAGCTTCCTCTTCGATCCCTGTATCACTTAGTAGTCCCTACAAAGACCCTATCTCTGACCTACCTATGCTATTTGATGATTCCTCCCTTTTCATGACCACCTCCATGTCATTCAAGTCAAACCAACAAGTCACTAAACTAAAACTCATTTACCCCCAACTCATTGACTGTGACCAATGAGGACCACCGATCTTACATACACTTGAAAATGATGAGGCTCTCTCCAAATTCATGGGACTAAGGGATAATCTATCATATGGAGATCACAAAGCAGGGTTCGATATAGAGTTGGATACACATGTGTACTATGGGAAAATGATTGAATCTCTTAGTTGCAAAATTGAAAATCTAAGAGTAATTTCTTGATCTTTAAGTGAAAACCACATTGTGGCACTTTTTGATCCAAAAATAGTTAAAATAAAGGATGTATCCAATGGTGAAAACCTCTCCAAGGTGCCAAAGGATGAGGGATTCAATCTTCCCCTTAGTGTCATCCATCAATAGAAATCAACAGTTATGGTAGAAAAGTGCAACCTAGTGAATTTGGGAACCGAAGAGACCCTGCACATCACTTTCTGTGCCGAGTCACTTTTGAATGAGGAGCAAGAAAACCTAGCAGCATTTTTAAAGGAAAGGAAAGTGAACTTTGCGTGGACATACGTCGACATGCCAGGACTTGATCCAAAGGTAGTGGTCCATCATCTAGCAGTATATCCTAAGGAAAAACCTGTGAGACAAAAAATGAGAAAGATGCATCCACAAATCGCCTTATTGGTCAAACTTGAGCTACAAAAACTCCTTGATAAAAGATTCATCTAACCCATTGATTATCCAAAGTGGGTTTCTAACCTTGTACTTTTTTACAATCCCACTGTGGGCATCCAAATCTGCACCGAATTCAGGGACCTAAATAAAGCATGTTCTAAGGGTGATTTCCCCCTCCCCAACATAGATATGATTGTAGATCTGAAGGCAGGGCATGAAATGCTATCATTGATGGGCAGATTTTCAGGATATAACCAGATTATGATTGCAAAGGATGACCAACATAAAAAAACCTTCACTTGTCCATGGGGCACCTAGTGTTGGAATATGATGCCATTTGGGCTCAAAAATGTCAAAGCTACGTATCAAAGGGCTATGAATTTTATCTTTCATGACATAATCCAAAAATATGTAGAGGACTATGTGGATGACATACTAACCAAATCAAGGAAATTTCAAGACCATATATCGACACTAGGCCCAATCTTTGACAAATTGGAAGAATATAAGGTACGATTCAATCCCAAGAAATGTGTATTTGGTGTAACTTCAAGAAATCTCTTGGAATATATTATGTCAATGAGAGGAATCAAAATATAGCTCTAGAAAAAGTCAAGGAAATCTTAGACATGGAGGCTCCATGGACACTAAAATAGTTAAGAGGTTTGTAGGGAAGGCTTCAATCAATCAGAGGATTCATAGCATAGTTGGCCGATAAAATTGTCCCCTATTCTCACCTACTCCACAAGGGGGTAACCTATAAGTGGGACAAGGAATGTGATCAGACATTTAATCAAATCATGGAATACTTGCTAACACCGCTAGTCCTCATGCTACCAATCCTGAACAAACCATTAATCCTTTACATTTTAGCTACGGTAGTAGCTCTTGGTGATCTTCTAGCTTAGCATGATGAAACAGGGAAAGAGAGAGCTATCTACTACATTAGTAGAACCTTGGTGGGACATGAGCTAAATTATATGTTCATTGAGAAGGCTTGTCTTGTGGTAGTGTTTTCCTAGCAAAAATTCAAGCACTACATGTTGGCTCATCAGATTAAGCTCATCGCAAAGATTGACCCCCTCAAGTATCTCTTATCCAAAGCAACTCTGATAGGACGAATGGCCAAGTGGGTGATGATATTGATAGAGTATGACATTGAGTATGTGGAACAGAAAGCTATCAAAGGACAAGCAATTGCAGATCAATTAGTTGAAGCTCCTATGTATGCAAAAAATACATTGGTATCAGAGTTTCCAAATGAGTCAATCTTCAACCTAAATGTCACAGACCATTGGAAAGTATACTTTGATGGGTCCCACACACAACATGGGTCGGGATCAGGGATCCTCTTCATCACACCACAAGGGGATTGTATCTCGAAATCATACAGTTTATCTTTCCCTTTCACCAACAACATTATAGAGTATAAATCTCTTTACATAGGACTCTGAATTGTAGTACAATGGAAAATCATGGCACTCAAGGTCTATGGGGATTCACAATTAGTAATCAATCAAGTCAATGATGAATATCAAACTAAGGATGACACACTTACCCCATACAAAAGGATGGTAGAGGATCTCAAGGAGTTCTTCATCGACATAACATTTGAGCAGATACCAAGGGTAGACAACAGGGCAGCTGATGTTATGGCTACAATTGGATCATTGCTAGATATCCCAAGGAATGTCCATAAACATGAATTCCTTGTAGAGCAGCTTCTCATACCAGCTTTCGAGATACCAAAATATGAGTTTGTATGTGAAATTGTTGGTCCAGGTGATCCTTGGTACCATGATATATTCACCTACTTAAAAATAGGAGTCCTCCCCGCCGACATCACCCCAAATCTCAAGAAATCCTTCATAAAAAAGTCATCCTGCTTCGTCATCTTAGGGGACACCCTCTACCGTAGGAGTATCGAAGGAACCTTATTACGATGCCTTAATCTTGAGGAAGTTTTGATAACCTTAACAGAGGTACACAATGGCATTTTTGGTTCACACTCGAGTGGTATGACCTTGGCCAAGAAACTGTTGAGGACTGGGTACTACTGGCATACTATAGAGAAAGAAGCTCACGACTATGTCCAAAAGTGTATGCAATGCCAATAGCATGGGGACCTCATCCATGCACCAGCTCAGGAGCTCCAACCAATCACCACACCTTGGCCCTTCTCATAGTGGGGGCTCGATCTCATTGGGAAAATCACACCTACCTCATCTAATGGACACAAGTTCATTATCATCACCACATAATACTTCACAAAGTGGGTAGAAGCCATCCCGATGACTTATATCACATGGAAGCAGATCTCTAAATTCATCTTGAATTACCTCATTTTTTGTTACGGTGTTCCACAAGCCCTTATCTATGATAATGGAACACCCTTCAAAAACCAGGATGTTCATAAGCTATGCCAAAGATTTAATATCCAATATCGCTTCTCCACCCCATATTACCCCCAAGGTAATGGCCAAGCTAACACTTCCAATAAGACTATTCTAAAAATCCTAAAGAAAATGGTCAATGAAGCTGGTCATGAGTAGCACCTATAGTTAAACCCCGCCCTATGGGCCTATCGAACAAGTATCCACACACCTACAGGTGCAACCCCTTTCTCCCTAGTCTACGGGTCAGAAGCCATCCTGCCCATTGAGGTTGAGCTCCCATCCCCGAGGATATCATTGTAGAACCTTATCATTGATGAGGAGTATTAGGTGTCACAGTTGAATTAGTTGGAGTTACTGGACGAGTGGCACATGGATGCTTTGAACCACTTACAAGTTTATCAGAACCATCTCAAAAGGAGCTATAATAAGAAGATCAAGAATCGGTCCTTCTAGGTCGAAGAGCTCGTGTTGAAAGAAAATTAGAAAAATGTGCCAAATCTAGACAAGGGCAAGTTTGAACCAAATTGGTTGGGACCCTTCATCATCACGACAAGTTACAAATCAGGAGTATATCAATTGTCCACACCAAAGGGTGAGCCTCTATAGGAGCCCATCAATAGCTCCCATCTCAAAAAAATGTATGCCTAAGCTTGCAAGGTATAAATCAAAAAATACAAAAAAATATAAAAATACAAAAAAATCATAAAAGGATTGAAAATATTAAAAGAAAAAAATTGTCCTCTAGTGAAAATCACTTCAGTGGCGCTTTGGGAAAGTACCTTGGTGAAAACCTAGAAATCAAGCACCTTGTGTAAATAAAGCACTCTGCATCCACCATCCATTATTTGGCTTGTTTCACATCACCTTCCATCGCATTCACCCAACATTTCTTCCATCACCCATCCATGTCTGCATCATAGCTTGATCATGTGTCGATATCATGTTCCCTTTTAGAACTACTTGACACATTCCTAAGGTCAAATTAATTTGCCTATATTGAGATAGTCTATCACATCACGCTAGGGGCATGTCCTTATACTTACATCGGATCAAATTCAAGTATATCCTTGAAATCTTCCATAACATCGAAAAATCCAAAAACATTCATAGAACCAAAAACATCCAAAAACATCCAAAACATGTCAAAAATCCAAAAACAAGTCAAAAACTTAAAAAGTAAAAAATATAGTCATCATGTCAAACTACATTGTCTCTGAGCTTGAACGTAGGCAAGGCTAATAATTGATCATCCCCTGAGACATTAGGTCAGTCCTTTAGGCATCCATCATAATAAACTGACAATCCAATTGTTCATATCTCATCAATAAACAATTATGTATCAGTCGAACTACGTGGTCTTTGCGTGTATAACGTAGGAAAGGATAATCTTTGATTAGCCCCTGAGGCCCCTAGGATAGGTCCTTAGGTTAGGTTCTTGGTTAAAATTTTGGGAAACACCAAAACATTGGAAAATTAGAAAATCAAAACAATTGTAAAACATCTCAAAAATCCCAAAACAGCCTCAAAACATTTCAAAATACCAAAAACATTAAAAAAACCCAAAATTACCTATCCTGTTTCAACAACTCACAATAAATCAATCGTCATCTTCAACCTTTGACAAAGAAAATCAAAAACAAGTATGGAAAATTTAAAAGTGTAAACTCAAACGTCAAGGTCTTAAGTCTAGGTCAATAGGTAAACAAGTTGGTCAACTCTTGGTATCAATAGCCCATCATCCCATTAGTCTCATAATCATCATATAACATCATGTCCTAGGATACATCTTTCCTACAATGGACATCAACATTAGACATCATCGTAGTTTATTCTTGGCTATAGGTATGAAGAACATTAGCTTGTTTGTTTACTTGATATTTTCTTATGATTTATCTTATTGCACTTGTTCCCATGACTTCTCGATGATGTCTATCTAAAAAAGATTTAGAGAGAAAGGACTGGGGCATTGATCCATTACATTTTGTTTTTTGTGCTCGTTGCATGCTCTTGTAATATAACTTGGTGAATACTTGCTTTGGTAGGTGTGTATGGAAGGAGTTTTGAACAACTTGTTGACTATTACATTGTTAGGTTATGCCTTTCCATGTTTTGGTATGAGATGTTTGAAACCTCTGAAATATATCCTAGTAAGGTTTTTGTATGTCAGGTGTGAACAAGGATAATCCTATTTTTTTGTTGAGTCAAAGTCCATTGCACTAGATACACACCATCCTAGTTGTCCATACCTTGATGCATCATGTCTATGTGTGTTATCAAACATAAGGAAAGTTGTGCCCTTTACGTCCCCAATCCCTGGATAAGCAATATATCATCATCACTCATCATATCTAATAAAGTCTCGATGACTGATAGACTTGTGGGACTTCTACATCTTCTCAAGATTCAAGGGTTGACCCCTCTCATTCTTCTATCTTCTCCTCGTACTAACATGGTATCATGACATTCAACAAAATCTACCTACATCCACAAACCATTAGCATCCTACATACTCATACATATCATCGTAATAAGAAACATCATCCATCAATTGCATTATCATTTAAGGTGTTTAAGATAATATAGATTTTTTATTCTAAGCATCTTAAAATCATCACATTTTTCATTATCATCACAATCCATACATCACATTCAAAAATATATATATCAAAATGCATCATCATATACCATATGGAAAATATATTGAAAAAGAAGATAACATATCCATTGCATTGCATCCATCTCATAAACATTGCATATCATATATTTTACATCATAGATCATCACATATCACATTAACATAAATAAAAAGAGTGCATCCATCATATTGCATCCATACATAATCATAATGCATAATCATTAATCACATCCATACATATCATATGCATCCATATATCCATACACAAAGTAAAATAAAATAACATCACATCAAATAAATTGGGGCCATCTCATATATATATCAAAAAAGGTGAATGCCATGATACAATTAGAATTAGGTGTGTAATTTCATCGTAAAGAATATACAAGAGGCTAATCAAAAACTCAGCCAATGAATGTATGTACATCATATAATCAGGTTGTACAAAAAAAAAGTGTCTAAACAATATCAATGCCCAGAGCTCCCCTCACTTTGGCAGTCACTACGGTGAATCCCCTGGCTCTGACAGTGAGATCATATTGGTTTTCCTGATGACCCCTTGCAAGACCTGCTCGGTGCTACTTGGATAATATGAGAGAAATCTGGCTCTCGGCGCTCCTGTGGGCATGATCGGTAATATAATGTCCTGTAATAGGAAGCCTCCTGCATGGTTGTCCCATACATCTGAGCGGGGACCATCAGCTTCCCTTGTGCCTATTATGCGGCAACCTCTACCTACTTTCGGTGCCCTATCTCCAATGCCAGACCAAAGTCTGCATCATGTCTCATCTGTCACTCCTGAGCCACCTCCTACCTAGCCTAATCCCTCTCCTAGGTTAGTGCCTGAATCTGTGTCACATCCTATTGTAACTGTCCTATCAAGAGTTGAACATGTGCCTGCAGAGTTGCTATTTGTGCATCTTGTGGATCGAGACCCATTGGTGGTTGTTGTGGAGGTTGTTATGGTGCCCTTTGATCCACCATATGTACCAAGGGCACATATCCATCATGCCCATCATGTTCATCCTTCCCATCTTATAGCTTTTGTGGTGGCTGTTGTGGAAGCTGACTAATCCAAGGCCCTCTCACCCGTCCCCCACCTGCTACAGGAACTATCAGCAGTGTCAGTTTGACTGGGGCATGAGTCTGCCAGTAGGCATCATATGCCTATGTCATCCCTGCATCCTAGGGACCATCAAAGTAAACCCATGGCTACATCACTAGCTGCTTGAATTCGTCAATCATCACCTGGGGCTGGATCCGCTACCCCCAGGTGGTCCCTCGTGCTCTCCTAGCAAATATAGCTCTGTATGTAGCATTGGTTGCATCTTGCACCTCTCCAAACTATCTCGCTACCCTGTCAAGAAGGTAGCACTCTATCATATGGTGCTCCCGCCCATGCATGTACCTGGTCTGGCGATAGTAAAATAAATGCTCATCATCATGCCATTTTTTTATAATGGATCCAAAGCCTCCACCTAAAAACTGTCATCTCATCAATGACCCGCCTCCAGTGTGGGATGTTAGTGATGCCTATTTAGTGAAGGATAGTCACCCCCACATACTTGTAAACTGTAGGATCATCATGATCTGTTTGTACATCTACAACAGTAGGCCTCAACATTGCTATGTGCTCATAGGCCCAGACATGAAGTAATGTCACATTGACCCCAACGCTGCGGGCCCCCAAGTATGCCACCTAGTGCATGTCATGATATAAGGAGGCAAGAACAACTAGCCCCCATATGTAAACAATCTTCTCCTCCATAATTTGGGACCAGACTATGCCCCATCCCATGTTGTAGCCTCTTGCTCGTTTGTCGGGAATGAGAACACCCGAAATCAATGCACCAACAAACAAGGTCAAATCTAGGGCAATCCCCACATACTGATCAAGGTCAATTTTCTAGTTGTTTGTGGTGTACTCCTCAACCTCGAGCACCTAGAATATGGCATCACCATCGGCCTTGACATCATAAATAATCCGCTCGCCATGTATGGGAATCCACAGGATCCACCATACGTCCTCCAAAGTGACTGAAGCCTCTTCGGTCAATAGATGGAACGACGATGTCTCGCTCCACCATCACTCCACAAGCACTACCATCATGGCTAGGTGTGTGTGTATCACTGGCACCTGCGCCACATGACCAAATCCAATCGCACCCAGGAAAAATAATGCATCATTTTTCAAATGCCTCGCCCAACGCAGGATCTGGCCTCTGTGCTCCTTTGAATGGAGCGGATGAAGGACCTCCTGCACTCAAAACATCCACGATGTCAAATTTTATCAAACCAACACAAATTCAAAAATTAAAAAACCCTAAAAAAGCAAAGGTGAGCCAGTATTTCCAAGGGCAACGCTCTGCATTTTCACAAAAGCAATGCTATAATAAAAGGTGACGCCCTATTACAAAGGCAGATTGGTATCTTGGGGTGACACTCTAACCTCTTAAGCTCATGTGACACTTCAATGCAAAGGAAAATCAACATTTTCCCATGGTGCTCTACCCTTCCTAGGTCACACGACGCTCTATCACAAAGGCGGGTCAACATCACACACGCAACCCTGAATCCTATCTACATTATGCAACGCTATCCTACAAAGGTGATGCTACATGGAAAAAAGCGATATTGACCAACCCATATGCAACGCCCTAGAGAGCCACTTTTGGCTAACATATTTGGACCCTAATAAATGCATCAAAAATGCAAAAAATGAGAAAAGTTTTGACTTACGTAATGGGGGTCCTATGTCTGGAGGCCACTGAAACTCTCGAACCTGCTCCATCCAATGCCTAGGAAGCACATGAGCAACCATTTCGTCAACACCTCAGAGAAAAATCACAAGAATCCTAGAAGTCAAAGTGCACAAATGAATTGAAAATGACCCCTACCTTCCTATTTAGGCTAAAAATTAGGGTTTTTTTAGGGTACACTTAGGGTTTTTTGAGATCGTTCCTTCATTTTTCAAGTAATGAAGCCTGTTTTGGCCTCTTTTTATCATTGTGAGACCATTTTCACATCCCATAGGCTATTTTCTGCACCTGAAACATTTTTGAATCTTTTTCACGAGCTCGACCCAAATTTTGAAATTTTTGCACGTTCTCTCGAGGGGGCAGTGTAGCAGCGTAATTCCTTCTGTTGGGGCAACCGTAGGGCATCCACAAAAATAAAAATAAAACATTGAATTTTGATCTTCGCAATGTTTTTCTTCGAACCAATGTAGTAGGTACCTTGCTTCAAAAATGGGAAAAATGTAGACACTTAAAAAGTCCTGATTGATACTATAGACATTGAAAAATTACTCGAATGATATCATACACTCGAATCAGGTATGCTAACATCATTTTTTCTGAAACCCGTCCTCTTTTTGCTTAATTGATTGAATTAGCCTAGCTAATTAATTAATGGCATCATTTCATCTATTAACCTAATTAATTTAATTAGGTTAATTCACCCCTTTTCACACTAACATTTCGTCCAATTAAATTAAATAATTCAAACTATTTAATTTAATTCCCTAAGTCTTCTTATTTAATTAAATAACCCTAAGTTATTTAATTAAATGACATCCCACCTTTCCCCCATTCATTAAATCATTTTATTTAATGAAAATCATTTAATTCTTCTAAATCCCCTAATTGCATAATTAATATTGTTTAATTATCAATTAAATCTAATTTTCCCCCACTTGCTAGGGAATATTCCTCCTTTGCACATTCCTCCAAAAGGAATATTCCTCCCCTTTTTGCACAATTTAATTTAGTTTTAATTAACTAAATTATCCTTTTCCCTCACCCATGAGAATATTCCAAAGAATATTCTCTCTCCTCACTCATTTGAAAAAGGGAATATTCTTACAAAGCTTCATGTGCAAGTTAACTTGTGACTTCTTGTGCAAGTTAACTTGTGAGCTCTTGTACAAGTCAAAAGTGTGTTTGTTTGAAGGAATGTTAACCCTTGATTAAAATCTCATCTTCCATTCTCATTCGTTGATGAGAATCCATGATCCATGCCTCCAACTTCTTCCATCCTTGACCGTTGATTGACCTTTTTGATCTCAACCCTCCATTTCTCATTTGCTCTCCTATAAATAGGTCACTATTTGGAGACAAATGGATCCATCTTTTAATATCAAAGTTATACTGTTGAAATCACTCACACTCACACTCATATTTAGCACACATTTCACATCTTTTTAGTTTAAATACTTGCATTAAATAGCTTTAGCTTCCATTAATGGCTTCCATGATCACATAATGCATCCATTTAGCTTATTTTGTTAATTAGGGTTTGAATTTTAGTTTAGAATTCATTTAGATTTGCTTTGTATTTGCATATCTATATCATTTTAGCATAAAATCAAGTTAAATTAGCTTGCATCAAGCTCATTTAGATTAAAATCATGTTTTCATACACATCTCTAATCAGTTCCATCAGCTTTCTTCAATAAAATTGACCGGAACAACCTCATTTATCCACGGGATTGGGAAAGGGTCGTCGTTCCACATCAACACGACACCACTCCCACAATGGGATAAGTTTTAGATGGATTAGAGTAGGCATTTTAAAGCTTTCATCATTTAGCATGTTAGTTTTAATGGATGCTTGGTTTAATTTACACTTGATTGATCATGTTGAGAATGATGTTAGTGGCTTAATTATGCTTTGATTCTTCATGGATCAAGCGTAATCGACCCATACTAATCCGTCAATCACATTTTGGTGCTAGAAGGAGGGATTTACTAACTTTGTTTGATGATTTTTTATTAAAAAATTTGTGAGTTGCAGGTTTCTAGGCTAGAGTGACACTTTTGGAAACTAGAGTGATGCTATTTTTCACCAGAGTGGCGCTATTATTCACCAAAGTGACGCTTTTTGCAAAAGCGTTGCCATAATTGAAAAAAGCATCGCCATAATTGAAAAAAGTGTCACAATTTGCAAAGGGCGTCGCTATATTTCTATAGTGATGCTATTGTTTTCTTGCTTTTATAGTCTATCTTAAAATGGTCATATCTTGGTCATACGAAGGTCTTTTTCAAAGTTTTTTTTTAAATGGGGTAGAATTCCATGCTCTAGGCAATGGTATAGGTGTTTTTCAATTTTGAAGGAGTTAAATTTTCTAGTTTTGCACCTAAAGTCAAATCACATTAGAACTTGGTCTAGGTTGTAGGGTTTTAATGCTTAATTGTTTATTTAACCCTATCATCTTCTTATTTTCTAGATTTCATCTAACATTTGGAACATGGATTACAGGTTTGAAGAGGAGCATGGAGCACTTAATTGAAGAAAAATACATTTAAATATTATAATTGTAACAAGTGTTTCGACACTTTTGGGGCAATTATAACCCATTTATCATGCTTTTTATTTTATGCTTTAGGACCACACTAGCTTTCAATTGGGTTTTAAAATGAGCGCTCAAACGGGATTAAAATGAACCCTCACATCATTTTACTTTGGGGTTTAAAATTGAACAATACAACTTAACACTTCATTTGGTGCTTAAAGTAAATTCACCTTTTCTTTTATTGTTAAAATTAACGAGTGTTTGCTATGTTTTGTGATTTAAATTTGTGTCATTGAATGTGTATGCACTTCTCTCACGCCACTCGACGATCTTGAGAATCAAAAAAATTCCTTGACATTTTGTATAATCACCCACACCTTTCAATTTGGATTAAAATGAACCCCATGCTAGTGTAGGGAAAAGGCATGGTGTGTGTTATCTCCTTGCTTCATGCGAATTGGGAGATCAAACTACAAGTGTATTTCCTTGCTTTTGTTTATCTTTAGAGGGCCTGCCTCCCTGCTTCGAAAGGAGGGAACGACCCAAGCGGAAACAAGCTAAAGCCAAGCTCTTTCAAGCCGCTATATAAATAATGTGTTTGTGATTAAAGTAATAAACAAAAGG
The DNA here is from genome assembly GCA_007258455.2 of Sequoia sempervirens. Lineage (NCBI taxonomy): Eukaryota > Viridiplantae > Streptophyta > Pinopsida > Cupressales > Cupressaceae > Sequoia > Sequoia sempervirens. Next base: position 6,816,763 of record VDFB02058242.1, read on the forward strand.
TACGGATGTGTCATACTGAAAAGTGTCACCCTTAGTATCTGTGTGATACGTTAAAATATCTTCTTAGGAAGAGACTGAGAGGCCTCTTGATCGACCATAATCTTGAGCTAATATTGCCGCGTGTATGACCACCTTGTATGAAAGCCCTTATTACGAACCAATTGTTTAGAATCCAAAAACCTTTATGCCTGTTGGTGCAGGAACGGTTGTTCCAAAGTTGCCCCACATTTTACTATTCAATTGTCGAAACAGGAAAATCCTTAGGATCTTTGGATTTTTAGGATTTGAGATTTGGTGGTCTCGAGAAGTGTGTGTCATGGAGGGGAGCTAGTGTCACCAAATATCTATCTATTAGCAGTGTCTTAGTGTTTGGAGAAATCCAAGTGGGGATTTAGCAGGTAATATCTTTTGAACCTAGGATGGTAAACACTTGTGAGTCAGTTTAATACTTTGCTTGGTTCCCAAACATTGAAAACAAACATCAACAAAGCCTTTTCAAAATTTCAAACTATTTGGTCTAAGTATGGATACCCTTTGACAAAACGTTGATATTAATGCTTGTCCTAAGGATTTATTCTTAGAGACTTCTAAATATTTTGGTTTACATCTCAATCCATATTTTCCAAAGTTAACCTAGGTAACTATGCCCTTGACTTCATCCTTTTCACGAAATGGAATTTGTGGAATTGATGATGCTTTTGACATAGACATTTAGTTTGAACATAATCAAGACAAGTGTTTTTGGTAAAAGAAACTCACTTAAGCAAGATAAATTGACAAATTGAACCCCATATGTCCATTTGGAGACTAATTGCTGCAATTGAACAACCAAACCTTACGCTTGCTATCATACAAGGAAAACATTGCAAAACATTGAGTCCAAATTCTATTGTCAAAATCATTAGGTCCTATTTCCAAAATCATTTGAGTTCTATTTTACCAAAGTCATTGAGTCCTTAGGGTTTGATCACTTTAGAGGTATAGCATGTTTCTCACTACCTTGGTCTTGGAAAATAAAGGTTCACTCTAGGTCAACATTGGGTCAAACATTTCATCCATCCTCCATCATATTTCATCCTTCACTTCACTAAACTTTACAAAATTTTGAACACACCAAAACTTTGGACTTAGACATCAATCAACCCAAACCCTAACTTAGCTACTTTGTGTATGAAATGAATCCTTTTCCATGCATTTGGTTAAGTTAGTTATCATTTGTGGACTAGTTTATCTTGAAGGTCACAAGTCTACCCTAAAGATTCACAAGTTCATTAACATCCTCTATCCAAACATCAAAAAATCAAACCTTCTAAGTCAAAAGTGTTGTCCCAAAATGTTTGCAAAAATCACTTCCCACATCATTCACCTTTTTAATCTCTCATTGTCATCATTGGTCCAAAATACCTTAGAGGTTCACTTTTACAACAAGGTCAAAACACAAGAAAAACATGGAATATAAACTTGATTCATACATCACGAGTGATCTAAAATCAACCAAACTATCAAATCCTTATAATGCCAATTGATCATCAAAACTCACATTTATACAATTCACACATAAGATCATTATATCCTACAAACCTCAATGCTACAACAAATGTGGGTATTCCCAATCTAAATTTTAGAACACCTTTCCCTATGGTAGATCTAAATAAAAGTCAAAACCTACAAATCTATCAACCAAATGATCAATACACGAATCTTCAACAAAACGACATTATCCCATCAAATCAATACATGCCAAATGTGAATATACCAAATATAAACTTACCAAACATGAACATATCAAATTCACACTTGGTGAACTATGGGATAGATACATTTGCAAATCACACCAATGTTGTTCAAAAGCTAAAAAATACACTGGAAATTCAATGTATTGATCCAAATCAAGGTAACACCATGAAAAATAAAGGTTACCTAAATCAAAGCAATGTGTTTCCCAACCACAACAATGTTTAATGCCAACCTATCATGCAAAATCTAAACATCATCCCAAATCATAACATGGTCCAAAATCAATTTATGCATGATCCCATACTACCACAAGTGTATATTCCAAATATGCTTGACCAACAACCAAATCCACTACACCAGGGGTATCAAAATCAAAATAAAGATCAAATTTTATGAAATACAATTGTTACACCTAGAAAATTCATTGATTCATATCACCAAGAGACATTTGTACCCTAAAATCGACACACTCCCCCATTGGTTAAACCATGCCATCAAAACATTGAGTTGTGTTCACAACCACATCAAGAACAACATCTTCAATATCAAGAATTTGGATATAAAAATCAACAACCTCAACAACAAGATAAATCACCACATCTCCAAGATCAATCACAACTAGATCAATCTCAACTAGCACAAATCTCACAAGATGAAAAATGTGAATACACTCCTTTGGGAGAGCCAATTGAATCAACATTAAAAATGCTAGTCCATGCTAGAATTATCAAACTTCTAGAATCATTAAATGGGGGTGAACCTAGCATCAAGTTCCCATGGGATGATGATAATGCTTATTATGAATACCAAAACACAAAAGGTCATGACATGTCAGATTGTATCGAACTCAAAGATCTCATCCAAGACCTTCTTGATCAAGAAAAAATAACAGTTGAAGACAATGATCAAGATTCAACCATTAATGATGGCAATGACAATCTCTCCACCACAATTGTTGAAAACAATGATCAAGATCTATCCATCAATGAGTACCTTGAATATTTTTCTATCACATCCAATGATCAAATCAACATACATCAAGAGTCCCTTTTTTATCATGATCAAGACCCATCAACAATATCCAACAATGATCCATTTCAAGAAGTGTTAACATCATTTGATCCTATGATTGAAAACATTGACAATATCCCCACCACCATATTTGAGGACAAAATTCAAGATTCATCTACCAATGATCGTGTTGACAATGTCTCTACATCATCTAACGAGTTAGAGGACATATCTCAAGAATTTATTCCAAAGAATGATCAACATCTTTCACCAAAGTCTATCAAAGGTCCTTTCCAAGACATATTGACATCCTTTGACCTCATGGTTGCAGATATTGAGGGAATCTTCAACTCAACACTTTATCAAAATTCACTCAAAGATCAAGAAAATATTGAGCCAATACCCATGCATAATGAAGACATTAAAGAACCCTTAGCAAACAATCCATCCTTTGAAATTGATCCATGTTAAGAACATGAACCAAAGCATATTGAATATAACACCACATCGAGTCAAGATCAAGGATCCATATCTCCAAGATACAACCATGATCTAATGAGTATTCTCTAATCCATACAAGATTTTGCAAATAATGATCATATATGTATATCACATACTCCTCCATCTACCCATGAGATGCTTACTCCTAATGGACATGTAGATGATCTTCATCCAAAACAAGAGTCTCATACTCTTGATATTATTACCAAGGAACAAGAGTCTCCTACTCTTAATATCTTTAAACATGATCAAGGCATAGCAGAATCCATAGACATATCAAAAATTGATCATGAAGAAGACCTCTACATGGATTGTGAATCAGAAACATTTGTTGAAGAGCAAGCAAAAATGGATCATAAGGAAGACTCCTATATGGATTGTAAAGCATCAACACCGTTTGAAGAAGTATCAAAATCAAAGACATCCTCCATACAGATTGAAGAAAGTAAGTACAAGGATGTCAAGCATTATCAAGAATAAACAAAGCTAAACCATCTTGAACAACAAGGAAATGGTTCATCAGCAGCAAAATCAAAGCATGTTAGTAATAATCCCATAATACTGGGGGCAACCTTATCTAATGCAAACACCAACATGGGGAGCACGAAGAGTCCTTATGATGAAATGGCTACCAACACTCCAACCATTCATATCATAAATCATCATACATGCATCTTTCCACCCACTAATTGGGACCAACCACAAGAAAGAAGTCTATATCAAAGAAAAGAGCAAATTATTGAAGCAAAAGAATCAACAAAGAAAAATGGAAAAGAAAAGATTGAATGGATACCAAAGCAAAATAAAGAAAATCATCCCTATCACACTCCATTAGTCAAAGAAACTATGGGGAAAAATTAAAAAGGGAATTTCATCCATCAAAAGTGTCTGTCAATACAAAAGAAAGCTTCAAGAGTGACCTACAAAGTATATGAAGAAGTTGGTCCCAATCGAATCTCCATATCCACCCATCATTGCTCATCATCCCAAGTTTGGAGAATCAAAGATTCCAAATGGTTGACCAATCCATTTGCATCTCGTATCCCTCAACGCATTCCACCATGCACTTCAACATCCATCATATCCAACTATCGTATTGACCATGTGTTGGAAACAACTCTTTATCATAAGGACTCTAAGGGCACTCTATCATGATGTGTGCATCTAAGGTTAACTCCAATATCGATAAAGAAGATGAAAAGATCCAGGGGTTACATTCAAGTGCTTGTATCTTAGCAAAACAACTCCTCCAAGTAGGATATCGTTGGAACATCATGACAACAACATCTATATCAGCACCAACAACATCTACATCAGCACCACTAGGTGGTTCGAAATGAGCATAAACTTTCAAAAAAATCAAGAAAATAGTAAAAATAAAAATCGTCCTCCAGTGAAAACCAATTTGGTGGCGCTTTGGACAAGTATCATGATGAAAACCTAGAAAACATGCATCATGAGTAGAATCGAGCATCTATGTGCACCATTTTAGGTGGAAGCATCTCATCCCATCCATAATAAATCCCACATTCCATCCATCTTATCCATAATAAATCTAGGAACCCTTCTTTATCCAATCCATTTTCATCCCATCTAACTCATCTTAATCTTGGCAAAGGTTTGGTATGTACTTCACACTTGCTTATGGTAAACATCTTGACATGAGTCACTATCATTGATCCTATCCTAACCAGCATTATCTGATCCATGAGGCATTATCCAAAAAGGCATACTCTATCCAAATATGTTATCCTATCACAAGATAATCCTTGGCATCCTATGCATACCTATCCATCAATCCATTCATTTATCCATGCATCCACCCATGGCATTCCATACATTGCTAGACATTGGGGGTAGATACTTACATCTTGCTTTGGGAATAAATCTTGAGCTATATCCTATAACTCATGTTGTGATCTAAACATTTTCTAACACAAAATCAAATTGGTCAAATCATTTGAAGAAAAAATCCAAATCATTAGCCCATGGTACATTTTGACGAGAAGATGTTCCTTATCAAGCTTTATCTTTTATCAAACATCAATCCAAACAATCCATATTAGTTGAATCTACCTTGCACTTCAACATCGCATCAACTCATTCCAACAAACTTTGTTCCAAACCAAGCTTCAAAATATTGATCAATCTTATCCAATCAATCCATCATCATCTTGGGATATCCTTCCCAATCCTCATGTTGCTTAACAGTATCCTTGCATTGTTGTGTATCCTCAACAATGTTATCATCATCAATCCATCAATCAGATCAATCAATCCTAGCTTGGTTTTCAACAAAATCCCAAAATAGATAACTTAAATCATCACATATCCATACACTCATCAACATCATGTGAAAAATCCAAAAACATCCAAATTCTTGTACAGCTAAATTCCAAAAACATTCAGAAAATTGTAAAGTCAAAATCCAAAACATCTAAAACACTTCAAAAACCCTAAAAAGATCAAACATTGAAAATCCAAAAAATAGAAGCATGTCAAACTACGTCGTATCTGAGCTTGAACGTAGGCAAGGCTTATCTTTGATCAGCCCCTAAGACACCCTAGGTCAATCCTTTAGGAGTTCATCATAATAAACTGGCATTCCATCAACTGTTAATATCTCATTGTTAATAAGTCAAGTCGGTTGAATTACGTGGTCTCTGCGTGTATAACGTATGCAAGGCTTATCTTTGATTAGCCCCTGAGGCCCCTAGGATAGGTCTGTTAGGTTAGGTTCTTGGTTGAAACTCGAAAAACCCCTAAACATTCAAATATCAGGAAATCCCAAAATATTTGAATATTGAAAATCCCTAAACATTCAAAAATCTTAGAAAACACCAAAAAAAATTGAAAAAATGAAAATCTCAAAACATTCAAATATCAAAAAAGTACAAAAACATTGGAAAACATTCAAAAAACCTAAACAACCTCAAATATTTTGGAGAAAACCCTAAAAAGCCTCAAAAAATTGAAAACCAAAACATTCACATAAGCTTTCAAAAAGATAAAAAACAACCTCAAAACATTTTCAAAATGCCAAAAACATTGAAATAATCCAAAAAAAATCCAAAACCACCAATTAGATTTCACTTTCACTCGCATTAACATACACCCATAATAAATCAATCGTCGCCTTCACCCTTTGGTAAAACAAGTAGAAAGCAAGTATAGCAAGTCGTAAAGTGAGAACTTAAGTGTCAAAATCAAGTCTAGATCATAGTTAAATGTGTTAGTGGAGTTTGTATCAATGGCTTATCATAAATCTCATCATCATCCTACATCAAACCATCTACTCAACATGTCCTAGGATGTATCCTTCCTGTGATGGACATCAACATCAGAAATCACCTTAGCTATATTAAACTAGCAAGAGATATAGATAACACTGACTGCTTGTCTTTGATCTCTTCCTTTGATTTATCTTATTGACCCATTCTGAGGACCTCTCGATGATGTCTATCAAAATGATTTAGAGAGAAAGGAATGGGGCATCGATCATTATATTTCATTTGGTGTGCTTGTGGATATTCTTGTAAAATAATCTTGGTGCATACTCACTTAGTTGTGTGTATGGAAGTTATTTGGAGTATGTTGTTGACTATTGCATATGCTTTAGTCCAATATATTCTAAGCTTCTAACTTACATTCCAACGAGGATTTCCGTATGTCATGGTGTGAACAAGAACTATCCTATTTGTTTGCAGAGTCAAAGTCCATTACACTAGATACAATGCCATCATGGTTATCAATACCTTGATGCATCATGTTTGTGTGTTATATCAAACAATAAGGAACGATGGAAAATCCCAATCCAAAGATATGTGAAAAGCATCATCATCGTCATCATCATTATGCATCTCTCATCACCATCTCTAATAAAGTCTCAGTGGATCATAGAATTGTTGGATCTTTTGAATCAATAATCAAAATCAATGGTCAATCATCTTGTTTCTTCTATCTTCTCTCTGAGCTAACCTGGTATCATGACAACCAACAAAAACATCATCAATGAATCCATCCTGCATCCACAAATCATCAACATGCACACATCTCGCATAATCATAACATATCATAAACATACATCACATTATCATATCATGAGTGTGAACATCTGCATTATCCATCCATACCTCCATATGCATACATCATCATATCGTAAAATTGCATAAGAATACACAAAAATAAATTCATCCATATCATTTGCATACATAAGCATATTATATCATATCAATTGCATATCATGTCATCAAAAAATAACTGAAAAAGAATATAATATTGCATCCATTCCATATCATTATATCTCATATCATCGCATATCACATATACCATCTCATATCGCATAAGCATAAATAAAAGAATTGCATCCATACATGATATCTCACATCACATCAAATGCATCCATACATTCATAAGCATGAAATAAAGTGAACACATCACATCATATTGAATCCGTATCATATATATATATATATCAAAAAAATGATGACTATCATAATAGAATATTTGAGTCAGTGTATGTATATCGATCAAAAATACAATATCCACGAGGCTATCAAAAAGGATCCCATGAATGTATATCTGTGTAAAGAATCAACAGTAATCAAAAAGTTTTTGTACACGTAGGTTAGTCCTGGTGGCTGCTACCCTCACCAGCCTATCTCTTTGGCTGATCATCGGCCCTGGATGTGCCCCACTCCTCTATGAGTAATCTGACTGTCTAAGTGCTATGAGGACATCTATGTGGTAGTGCATCCAATAGTAGGTTACCTCAGTCATGACCTCTCTGTATAATCTAGCAGACACCGTCCGCCCCTAAGTTGCATCTGTCATTGTCTCTAGCTACTAATGGCGCCCAACCTCCTGTGCTAACTACATCTGGCAGTCTGTCTAAGCTGCCGCTCATGGTCTTGCTTCGTTGTGACAACCTGTACCTACTTCCTGGCCTGATCTCTCTCAGTAGTAATGACCAAAACCTTCTGACGGGCCTGACCCTGCTCACCTATAATGACCTATACCTATTTTTGTAGCTGTTGAGTCTGTAAATCACAGGGATCTGTCCCCGGTGGTGGTGGTTGTTGTGGAGGTTGATGTTGAATCAGAGGCTACTTTGGAGGTTGTTGATGCCTTGGTTGCACTCTTAGGACCTCTCCATCCTGCTGATCTTGGCCATCCTGGGCATCCTATCCTTTGCCTCGACCTCGGCCCTACCCATCACCTAGCTGACCTCTACCTCTACTTGCACCCCTCCCTCTTGGTCTCCCTCGTGGAGGTGCAACCGTTGGATCTGTCAATCGGCGAGGGGGTGTGAACCATGCATCATAAGTAGGTATCGTCTGAGCATCTACTTGTCCTTGGTCATATGCCCATGGCCGAGCAACCAACTGACGAAAGCTCTCGACAACCTCATGGGCTAGGATCGTAGGTCCCCACGCTGATGCCTCTCATGCTGACCTACCAAAGATAGCAGTGTATACATCATCTGGCCTATCTTGCCTATCACTGAATTGTCTTGCCACCCTATATGGCAGGTATCTCTCTATAATATTATGCTCTCGAACTTGCATATATCGGGTCTATTGAGCGAAGAAGAGTTGTTGAACGTCGTCATACCACACTGGCATCTAAAGCTAGGGCCGCCATCTGAAAACTATCATATCGTCGATGACCCTGCGCCAATATGAAAGGTCGAGCTGCCTTGTGTGTCGTAGTGTGATGGCACCCTTGTACCTCTAGAAAACAGGATCATCTAGCTCTACATCTACCATTTGAACAATCGGTTGCAACACAATGATGTGCTCCCGATCCCAAATATATAGTAGAGTGACCCCTATACCAATGGCCCTATCATCACAATATACAAAGTTGTGCATATCATGATATAAAGAAGCTAGCATCACTGGCCCCCATGCATATTGTGTATTCCTAAAGAGCATCCTATGCCAAGCCAAGCCCCATCCTGGATTGAATCCTCTGCTCTGTCAATTTGGAGAAACCAAACCTCATGGCATGCATCGTAACCAGCATCAGAGTCACATATCACACACTCACCATCTATCAAAAAATGCAATATCCACTATACATCCTCTAGCGTCACTGTTGCCTCATCAATAGGAAGGTGGAACAATGAGGTCTTGTTGTGTCATCACTCGCATAACGTTGTCATCATCACCAAGTGTATTCAAACGATGGGCATGTATGCAACGTACCACAACCCAATCTCCCCCAAGTGCTCCAGTCGCAACTCAGATAAATCACCAAGTCTGGACAAAATTGTGGGTCGGTGTTTGCAGGACATCAAAGGCAAGATAATCTTATGCACCCACAAAGTGCACAACGTCAAAATTAAAAAATAAATGGCTAAGTTTGGAATTTTCATCCCCAAAATGACAATAGCATCGCTATAATTTAAATTTCAAATTGCAAGGCCCAAGGATTTAAAATGTAAATCACAAAATGTGTTGCTAAACACATATGCATTGCTATTTGACTCTGGAAAACCCTAACCATAATTTTCAAATCACAAGTTGTGTCGCTATTTACATATGCAACACCATTTAGAATTTGAAACCCTAATTCTAAATTGCAAATTGCATCACAATTTACATATGCATTGCGAAAAATCAAATTACTATCGTTGATTCTAGAAAAAGTGTCATTATATAGCGACGCCGCCAAAATTCAAAATTCAAAATGCATTAAATGCACCAAAAATTCAAATTTCAAATCAAGTTTTGAATCACATACCGGTGTGTTTTGCAGTTTTGCACACACGCCCCACTGATAGTAGGGACCCTCTCTTTTGCCCTGGCTTTTGGTGTCTTTTGGCCCCTTAATTTTATTGATTTCATTGCCTTTGGAGGTCCTTAGATGTTCATCTTGCTTGCCCAAGTGATTTCCCCAGGTTGCACTTTGAAAAAACCAAGTTCTGAGCAAAATCCGGGTTTTTACCCTAATCCGGGATTTTCGATTCCCAAAACTCCGTGTTTTGTTGATTTTCGGATTTTTTTTCGATTTTCCGGAATGTGCCAAAGTCCAAATTTTATGCCATCCGGGAAATCCGGTCCACCCGATTTTTCTGGATTGCCAGGCTTTGTGCAAATTGAAATACTGGATTAAATTGATGAATTTGATGATAAATGCTCAACACCCCATGCTTAATTTGATATATTACACGATGTTTCACGCATTCTTGGTTCGTTTTGATGATCTATTGTTGAAATTTTTGCTTATTCAAAAAATCGCTGGATTTTCCTTTCCTCCCTAGATTTTCCTTGGCTCTTTTTTCCGGATTCTAGTCTAGAATCCGCCTAGCCGATTTTTCGAATTTTCCCTTGGTCTGATTTTCCCGGAAGGGCCCAAACCCCCCGAATGGAAATTTTTTCGAAAATAATTATTTATTTATTTTTTCCAAAATGGATTTTTAAAATGTTCAAAATGAAAATTTCTTGAAAAGATTTTGAAAATAAAATTTCCAAAAATGAAAAAAATTCTGAAAGTGGAAAGTTTCCTTGTAAAAATGTAAGTTTTTTGGAAAAGGTCAAGATTTTATTCAAATTTAATTTGGACATGTGGGCTATTAATGATGATATTTATTTTTCAGGATTAAATAAATTCAAAAGTGGGACCTGCCTAAGAATCCTGTGCCAAAACTGTCTACAACTGGAGACTTTCTGGAGGACACGTGAATCTGATCTTGCTGGAGATCGTAGGCCGACATGGATAATATTCATGTATTTAATGCAAATCTTGTCCTATTTTGAATTTCTCCTGGCCGACCTATTTTGGGGCCCGTTATTATTGTAAAATCTAATTAGGCCGACATGTTTGGGGTTCTCTATAAATGGAATTTGTGCCTCATTTGTAAAAGGGGGAGATTTTAGGAGTTTTTTTTTTTAGGCCAAAATTTTGCTAAGTTAGAAGGCCAGAATTGGCAAGTAGTTTTCAGAATTAGCTGTAGGAGATGAGAGACTTGAAATTGTTATGTAATGCTGGAGAAGTAATGCAATTGGATTGTTGATTTGGCAAATTTTGTATTTATTTTCAACAGTTTTTTATGGTTTCTTGTTCTTGATTCTCGGATATTAGATGTTAGATGTTAGATTTTAGCTCTTTTACAATGATGGTGAAATGTTAATGATGTTGATCGATTTCCGGTCCATACTTTTAGCAATTTGCTGATTGTAGATTGCTGTGTAAAGTTAGTCTGGGCCTCACTTCTGTGCTAAGTTCAACTGTGAATGCTTGTTTGCATTGTGCCAGCAGTTGGGTATGTGAATGAGTGTTCAAAGTCTGAAAATCTTCAGATTTCCCCAGAAGATCGCACCATTTCTGTGTAGTTGCAGGTTTGTCCTTGATCAAGCAGAGATCGGTTTTATTGGGGATCTGTCCATTTGCAACTTTCATCATTACTGTGATTGATCTTAGGAGTTAGAATAAATAGAATCTCTCTAAACCCTTACCTCTTTTGCTGTTTATTTTGAATCTGGGTTAGTTTTAGGATTAAAAGCATCACCATATCGTTGCATCTGATGAAAATTCACTTCCAGCATTGTTTATTTGTAAGGCCCCTTGTGATTACCAGTATTTTCACATATTATCTGAGTTGTTTATGCATTGTCATGACCTGACACCCGAGAGACCTTGGGGTGATTTTAGCACTTGTTGTTGAGAATTCACCTTTCAAGAGAGATAGGATATTGTATTCTGTCTGAGTTGTTGCTGTGTAGAAAACACCATCAACACGGTGGTCCTGCACCTGGAAGCCTCTAGTACTCTTGAACTTTATCGAAAATGTGTTGAGGGAGCACTCATTGCACCATTTCATCAGAGGGTCAGAGCTCAAAATGCAAGAAATCTTGAAGGTGTGAATGCATAAATGAATTGAAAGTGACCCTTCCTCACCTATTTATGCTTGCAAATTAGGGTTTTTTGCCCTAATTTAACCATCAACCTAGGGTTTTTCACCATTTTTACCAAATTTTCCAAACTGAACCTTCTTTTGCAATGTTTTTCGCATTTTTGGCATGTTTTTTGCATCGTGGAGCCTTTCTAGAACCCTTGGGCAACATTTTAATCTTTATCGAGAAATCAACCCAAAATTCTAAATTTCTGCCTGATTTCTTGAGGGGGCAGGGAACCAACTTATTCCTTCCACTAGGGCATCTAAAAATTTAATTAATTAATTTATTTAAGAAACAGTTTTTAATCTGAAGGGCGTCAGTCTTTGAACCAACGCAATAGGTACCTCACGTCAAAGAGGGGAAAATGTAGACACTGAAAAATGTTCTGAATGATATCATACAATCGAATCATGTATACTAACATCATTTCATCCTAAAACCCATCCTCTTTTCGCTTAATTGATTGAATTAGCTTAGCTAATTAATTACTAGAATCATTTGCATCTATTAACCTAATTAATTTAATCAGGTTAATTCGCCCCTTTTCACGCTAATATTTTGTCCAATTAAATTAAATAAATCAAACTATTTAATTGAATTCCCTAAGTCTTCTTATTTAATTAAATAACCCTAAGTTATTTAATTAAATGACATTCCACCTTCCCCCCATTCATTAAATCATTTTATTGAAGAAAAATCATCTAATTCTTCTAAATCCCCTAATTGCATAATTAATATTATTTAATTACCAATTAAATCTAATTTCTCCCCACTTGCAAGGGAATATTCCTCCTTTGCACATTCCTCCAAAAGGAATATTCCCAAGAAATATTCCTCTCCCTTTTACACAATTTAATTTAGTTTTAATTAACTAAATTATCCTTTTCCCTCACCCATGAGAATATTCCAAAGAATATTATCTCTCCTCACTCATTTGAAAAAGGGAATATTCTTACAAAGCTTCCTGTGCAAGTTAACTTGTGACTTCTTGTGCAAGTTAACTTGTGACCTCTTGTATAGGTCAAAAGTGTGTTTGTTTGAAGGAATGTTAACCCTTGATTAAAATCTCATCTTCCATTCTCATCCGTTAATGAGAATCCATGATCCATGCCTCCAACTTCTTCCATCTTTGACCGTTGATTGACATTTTTGATCTCAACCCTTCATTTCTCATTTGCTCTCCTATAAATAGGTCACTATTTGGAGACAAATGGATCCATCTTTTAACATCAAAGTTATGTTGTTGAAATCACTCACACTCACACCCATATTTAGCAAACATTTAGCATCTTTTTAGTTTAAATACTTACATTAAATAGCTTTAGCTTCCATTAATGGCTTCCATGATCACATAATGCATCCATTTAGTTTATTTTGTTAATTAGGGTTTGAATCTTTTAGTTTAGAATCCATTTAGATTAGCTTTGTATTTGCATATCTATTATCATTTTAGTATAAAATCATGTTAAATTAGCTTGCATCAAGCTCATTTAGATTAAAATCATGTTTTCATACACATCTCTCATCAGTTCCATCAATTTTCTTCAATAAAATTGACTGGAACAAGCTCATTTATCCACGGGATTGGGAAAGGGTTGTCTTTCCACATCAACACGACACCACTCCCACAATGGGATAACTTTCAGATGGATTAGAGTAGGCATTTTAAAGCTTTCGTAGTTTACCATGTTAGTTTTAATGGATGCATGGTTTAATTTACACTTGATTGATCTTGTTGAGAATGATGTTAGTGGCTTAATTATGCTTCGATTCTTCATGGATCAAGCGTAATCGGCCCATACTAATCCGTCAATCATAGATACTATGCATTTGATTCTAATTAACTAACATCATTTCTGCACTAACCAATTAATTAAATAATCTTTATTATTTAATTAAATTCATCAACTTCTACTATTAATCAAATAATTAACTTTATTGGATTAGCTCACCTTATTCTAATTAATGTTCATCCTATTTAATTAAATCAAATCATTTAATTAAATCCCCCTAAGTCCTCTCATTCGATTAAATAAATCCAATTATTTAAAATCAAATGTCATAAATCCCCTAACCCACTCAAGTTGATTAATTTTGAATTAATTAACTCTAAATCACTCTCTGACCCTCATTACCTATTTCTCTAGATTTTAACTCCCCTTAAGTTAAATCAACCCATGGTCAACTAGCTAGGTTGCACATGAAATTCATTTCTTTTAATTATCTAATTACTCTATTTATCCTCACAATGGCATATTCCTAGGAATATTCCTCCCAACCACCCCCTCATTCAATTTTCCTCCAAAAGGCTCTTACACACCCATAAATACTTCTTACAAAGGCATTTACTCCCTCTTACATGTCATCTTGTATCTTACAAAGGCATTAACCTCTCTTACATCCTCACCCAAATTCTCTTACACTCTCAACCATATTCATTCAATTCTCTTACATCCTCTTTACTCTACACATTCCCCAAAATATGCTCCACCTTCATCCATTAGCCTTGTGACAAGTGTCACATTCCTATTGGCTCCCATTTTAATCCCACATTCACCAATTTCACTCATTCTTCAACCTTTCACTCCTATAAGTAGAATCCTCTTCTACTTGAAATGGATCCACAATCTCATGCAAGTTTATTATAGGCATTTTCACTCATTTTTATCACATCTTAGCTAACTTTTATCATCATTTGGAGTCAATCACATGCACTTGGAATCATTTACAATCTTGAAGCTTATCGAAAGGATTGGGAAAGGGCTACTTTCCACATCAAAGGAGCACCAAACCCCCTATGGTATGGAGGTTTGATCAACTTAGATGAGTTTACATGTTGTTATCTTGTGTTATTTCATGCTTTATTCATGTTTTCTTGTCTTTTTTTGATTGAGAATCTCATAGGGAATGCTTTGTTTGGGTTTCTAACATGACTAGCCGTGTTTTTTTGTCTCTTATTAGCTAATTGCAGATTAGGCATTCACAACTAAAACATGATGAAGCCACTATTTGAGGGATAAAGGTAGATGCTTTGAAGGCTGTAATTAGAGAGGTATACGTTCTACCAAGAGGAGGAGTTGAATTTCCTATCAGGAAAAATGTAGTAGCTGGCAGGGAGGAATTCAAAGAGCATGGAGATAATTTTGAGTCGTCATCCCAAGGTACCATATGATTATCACTACCATGGGAATGGGATTTTGTTTCCTCTTATATTGTCAAATATCTTACATGTGGGTAGATAATCTCTTCTTTATACTATGTATTTCAAACTTTTGAATCATATTTGTCATGATATAAGGGTTAATGTGCCAAATTTTCTTTATAATATTTTGAAGAGAATGGGGTCTGAATACAAACAGAAAAGAAACACTACAACCATGTCAATACCTGAATGTCTCTTGGGAAAGCTTTTTAATTTGTAACCATATTAGCAATATACTTGAAGTACCAACTATTCTAGAGAGTTTGGAATCACCTACTACATCATTAAGGGAAATTCCCTCTGGTTCACATGCTGCTTCACCTACCCACAACAGGGGAGAACCAGAGGAGCAAAGTTTGTGAAAGTCACCACTCACAGCCTCTGAGCAGCCTGTAGTAGGGGATGTCTAGGAAACCCTAACTTCTTCTAAGACACCAAAAATAATAAAGAGGAAAGGTGGACCTTCCTCTACTCCCAAGATGCAGAAAAAGAAGGCCACCCAACCAAGGCATCCACACTGCATGGAAAGGAAGGGTGTCATAAGGGGTAGTGTCAAGAAACAAGAGGAAAAGATTGTTGTGATAGTGGAAGATTTAGACTTGCAAGACAATGTTTTTGATGATGTACATACACCTATTAAATAAAATGGTATGTTTCAAACACCTTCGAATCTGACTCAGAGGACATTTTTTTTGCTAATAAAACCAAAAGAAGAACCCCACAAATCCCTGACAATGAGGGTTGTGCATATACTAGATTTGACAATGACCAAACTTTTGAAGAAGATGATAATTTTTTCATAGAAGAAAAAAAATTGTCGTAAGGGGGGAATAAAGCAATAGGAAAACAACAATGAATTAAACTAAACCAATTCAAAACAAGATTAGATTTCAACCATACTCATGAAATGTGAAATGAAAGCCATGAATTCAACCAAATAAACAATTAAGAAATTTAAATGAATCCAAAACAAACAAATCTTACCATACCATGTCAAAGTTGTATTTGTATTGACGTTTGGATGTCGGATTGCTCGATTCAATACAAAGCCTCCATTGTTTGTTGTTGCAAAATATTCAAAGTGTCTTAATGGTGAATTGGAATGTGATAATAACTCTTAATATGCTCAAGAGATAACTACTCAACGCTTCTCTATGAATATTCTAGATGATTTGTGAGAAGGTAGAAGATTGTTTTATAGATTTCATATTTCCAGATGAACGATCGAGATTCAGTAGTAAAAGATCACGATCAACGGTTGAGAACCGTTGAGAGGGAATGGATTGAAAGAATTAGTGGGTTTAGATTGCATGATCTATGTGATTGAAGAATTAGTGGTTAGTGGGATTGAAGAATAGATGAGTTAGTCAACCGATTAGAGTGAGAAATCAGTGATCGTGATTTCCTCAATCACTCTTAATATTTATGAACGTGCAAGAGAATTTAACAAATAGAGTTGTATTTGTTTGTTGACTATTCAGTGACTTGATTAGATTATTAAATGATAACATATTTCTCTGAAGATGAATGTTAAATTACTAAAATTTGATGATTTTGAAAGTGAGTTAAATAGTGTTATTTTCTTGTCAAGACAATTTAGGGTATTACAAAATGTAGTTACAAGAAGCATT
This sequence comes from Sequoia sempervirens, assembly GCA_007258455.2. Classification (NCBI taxonomy): domain Eukaryota; kingdom Viridiplantae; phylum Streptophyta; class Pinopsida; order Cupressales; family Cupressaceae; genus Sequoia; species Sequoia sempervirens. The sequence continues at coordinate 6,833,748 of VDFB02058242.1, forward strand.
AGAGAGAATTCACTAGTTATCCAGAATTGGAGGAGAAACGATCGAGATTGCACAAGTAGTAGATCACGATCAACGGTTGAGCGTTGAGAGGGAATGGATTGAAAGAATTAGTGGGTTTAGATTGCATGATCTATGTGATTGAAGAATCCAGTTGAGTGGTTAGTGGGATTGAAGAATAGATGAGTTAGTCAACCGATTAGAGTGAGAAATCAGTGATCGTGATTTGCTCAATCACAAAGGAGGGTGAGGATAATTAATTAATTGAATAATTAATTAATATTTCGAGATGAACGTGCAAGTCATGTTTGAATTTAACAAATAGAGTTGTATTTGTTTATTGACTATGTTGAATAATTAATTTAATTATTCAAGTTTAGAGGGGAAAGTGACTTCATTAAATTATTAAATGATAACAATTTAATTGATTTTGAATGGATTAGGGACTTAAAGTGACATAAATAAGATTTATTTAATTAGTCAAAAATGATGATTGAAGATGTATTAATTAAATAATGTTAAATTACTTAATTAATAGATGGATATAAAATTTGATAATAATTAAATAATATGTATTATTTAATTATTTAGGGAAGAAGGGTGAAAGTGAGTTAAATAGTGTTATTTTCTAGTCAAGACAATTTAGGGTATCTACAAAATGTAAAGGAGTTACAAGAAGCATTAGAGAGAATTAAAAAGCTAGAGGAACTAGTGAAAACATATGAACAAAGAGACAAGGAAAGGGACTTGAAGATTAAAGAATTGGAGGAGAAACTTCATAGCTATGGGCATGGGTCTAAATTGGACTTTCTTGCACAACTTGCCATAGTAAAGGCAGGGAACACATAAATCATAGCTGCAACCCAAGGACCCCCTGTTACAAAGACTCCAACTTATCATACCACTATGTCTCTAGGCTACCAGTTGTGGAAGGTAACTCAAGAATTATCACAACAGAAAGAAAAATGGGAGAAGGAAAAGGAAAGAATGGTTTCATAACATCCTATAGTAATGGAGAATAAAGAAACTGAATTGAAAAATCTAACAATCAAGGTTGAGGAAATAATAGATAAGGCTGTTCAAATTGTTAAGTGCAGACCTCCTGCTAGAGTATATACTTTGTTTTTGTAGGAAAAATTTATAAGCTTTCAATTTAGTCAATTGATTAGTAACTTTCTAGTTGCAATGAGTAGGAAGTTTGACTTTCTAAATATTTTTGTTGCTGCCATACGTGAAGTACAACATCAATTATGTGAATTCTATTTACATAATTATGTTTTTCCAGATGATACAATGGAACCCATTACTATTTGTGGCTCGTGATTTACAAATTAGGGCACTAGCTTCATATTTAAGAAATGAAATGCAGAGGGGTGAGATTACACAAGACTATGTAGAGAGGGAGAAATCAATTTCTCTTCAAATCAAAAGGAATATAAGAACCCCCATAAGATAATAGATGAATGGACAAAGCTTCTGAAGTATAAAAGTGCAGTAAAAAAGATTATGCAATTGAGAATAAATGATTATGAAAGAATGTAAAGGTTAATAGTAAGACTTCATCATTCTTATTGGTTTATACAAGAAATATGGGACAATTTAACCCCTGAGTTGCAAAATAAGGAGCCCCACTCTATATATAAATTTATGGCTATGCTTGAAAGAACCCAAAGGTATATGGACATTGCAAAAGACAGAGCACTAGAATGGGTACTTTCTCTCAACCAATGCTTCTCTACCCATTACCACATTAGATAGGGGAAAGGAATGAAGAATGGGAAGAAGCTGAGAATGTCAGGTGGAAAATACTTTCATGCTATAGAGGTTTTTATTTGAGACAACAAAAAGGAGTGGATGTGATCATAGACCTCAGGGAAATGACCTTACAATACAACCTCTAGTCTTCAAATCACTTTGCTTGAGGACAAGCAAATGATCAATTGGGGGAAATGATGAGGCCTACTATTAGTTAGTTTTTTGTTATTTCAATACATGCTTTTAGACATCTCTAGATACTTATTTCCTATATATCCCTGAAACTTTACTATCTTTTATGATCATTATGCAAAATTGGACCTAGTTTAAAGTCTATAGAAATATGATTATGATATGATAGTTATTGCATGGTTAATATGTGGATTGTATGAAATGCAATGAATATATGTATTTAAGTTATGGTTATCAGTATAGTGTAGATATTGTATGAACTAACTCTTTGAAGCCAAGGAGCTGGAGCCAGTAGACTATAGCCCGTAGCAACTAGGAGGCGTAGCCCGCAGCCAAAGGGAGTTTCAACAGTGATGTAGGGGAAGTTAGAAGAATACAACAATTGCATAATTGGAGGCATCTACTTATTAGGATTGTTGTGAATCATCATATCATTTAATAAGATTACTGAAGGAGAAGAATTCTGCTACAATTGGGAATCTAATGTGACTGTTTCTACAATCCATGTTTTAGTTTAAAACTGTTATAGTAGAGTTACAGTCCTATTTCAATTCTTCTTCCTTTTCAATTATGCTTTGATTACTCATACTTTATCATGCTTTATTTTGTAGGGAGTGGTGATTTATGATTGGATTTATGTTTTGAGACCTTTTTCTAATAAGACTCCCTCACACCTATATGAATGGTTCGATGGTTGAGTTAGTTAAGTTGGAATAGAGAATATAGAAGATAGATATGTTTAGTTAGTTTCTGTTTTTACACAAACAATGTTTTGTTTCTCAATCATGATCTCATGAATAAGATATTCTAGAAGAATCTCTTTGGATTGTGATACCTTGAGTTATGCAATGGGATATTTTTAGTTAATTTTATGTTAATTTAGTTTGAGGAGCTAGATTTGAGGTCACTTTGTGGAGACAAACACTTGAGCAAGGCCCACTCAAGGTAACTATTCCCCACTTTATTTTTTGTACATTTTTTTTTATTACAATAGTTAGTTTCATAATTATGTTTATCTTAATCAAATTCTTCATGTGGTGAATGTGAATAAGATCTTGACTGTATTCATGCCTTAATTATTTCCATGCATTGTTCTCTGAAGTTAGTCAATTTAGTTGAGTTAGCAAGTATTGGTTAATTACATAATTCATTTCTTGACAGTGAACTAGTAAGAGTCTTTAGCTATAAGTACCCTTAGCAATAGCTTCAACATTACCTCTTTTCACTGTTATGCAATTTATGATTTCCATTATGTGTAAACACCTATGCTACGATGATATAGGTAGTGAAGAATCTCTGAATGCACATACAATGTCAGCATGATCAAAATATTATGTTAGCCCTGATTGATAAATTAAATGAAGACCTTTTAAGGGTTTAATGGACTGTTCAATAGGACCCCCTCTGAATTGTGTGTTTTCCACCAAGTTCCTTGAACATTAGTAGGCCTCTACAAGTGTTGTTAAGGATTTTATTTTGGGGTTGTGAAGGAGATATTACTTGAAACAACTTGGCACTTTGAGGTTTTGGCAGAAGGACATGATTATGGGATATGATTTATAGGTTTTATCTTTATTCCATGGCTTCTTCCTGTAGGTTTATATTCACATGGTTCAATGTGGTGGGTCCTTGGGAGAGTTATGGTGACATGTTGTGAGAGATTATGTAGCGATTGGTGTTGCATGTGTGGACCATTGTGATTGTTCTTTGTTACTACATGGTTGAATATTAGCCACAACTTAGGATAAGTGTTGATTGGTAGACTTGGTATGCCATGGTATATTTTAGATTTGGTATTACCCATGCATTGGGAGTTCTTTTGTGTGTGTGTTCTTCACTGACAAGTTTGGCACATGGAGCTTTTGGTTGTAGTTTATGGGTTGGATATGTTGTTGGCATAAGTTCAACTGATTTTTTGGATACCTTTGACGTATGGATGATATGATGGATTATAAGTTGTTGTGGTTGCTTTTTCCAGTCATGTGGGTGTTTAAGTTGGATGTAAAAAATCTCTTGTGATTGTTCTAAGTATTTTTGGAAAATTTATGTTCAATCTTGTTCTTAGAGGAAGGTTGGACTTCAAAGTTGTGTTCTAGTAATGGGTTTGAAGTTGGGTACATTGGTTCTTCTATAAAGCTCATGAACATAATGGAGTTGTGAAAGTAGCCTATAGCCTTTATTATCACTTGGATTTGATGCTTGTGTTCTTTGGATTGGTGCATCTTCACCTTGACTTGTTCCTTTTATTCCATAGGTGGCATGTTAGAGGATGATAGGAGTTCTTGCTTGATAGGGTGGACATCTTAGATGTTGTTGCAGGTATCTTGTTAGTGGATGAGAGCATGTTAGAGATTCATGTAGTTTCATGGATGGTGGTGATGATGTTGTTTCATTGATTGGCTCCTAGCAATTAAAATCTTATTTTTCCATTGGCTCCTCAAAGATGTTTGACTAGTGGGAGAATCTTATGAAAAATAAGGTGTCAGATTTCCTCCAGAAGAGAAAAGATGTGATCTCCATGTTAAGGCTATGAGCCTACAAGTGTATTGTAACTCTTTTTGTTGCAAATTAATACATTGGTTCGATGCTTGGATTGTGGGGTTTTTTACTTGAAAGGGTTTTCCCCATGTATATCATTGTTATTTCTCTTTTGTCTATATTTCTTCTATTCTTCTTCTTTCTCATTCTTGAAATGTTAATTTGCATGTCATTATGCTGTCAAAATTTTCCTAGATTTGCAAACTATATTATCTTTCCTTAAGGGTTAATATGATGGAAATTAAACTATGTCTATTTCTGCTTTAAGGAAAAGTAGTATGTGCTTGTATCAAGTTGTTGAAATCTAATTTCATTAAAGAAACATAAGATATTGAAGGTGCATATTGGTTCTCAGAAGGATTTATGAGATTGTCTTTTCCTTTTAGTTAGGACCAACATTGGCACATATTGTGATGATGTGGAATGATGGAAGGAGAAATAGATGGAGAAAGTGGGGATGATGGAGGAGTTGGGATAGTGAATTTTGGGACATAGGGACCCAAAATAGATTTAGGAGATGGAGGTTGAGGATGCTTAGATTTTGGATTAGCAACATTGGATGCCATTATAGATTTTTCCTTTGAATGCATCACATCTTTTTTCTTTGGGATCCACATGGCTTTTATTTTTTATTTTCCTTTGGTGGGCCTTTGTGGCATTTTGGATTGATTACACTTTTGGATTGGATTTTTCTTTGTTTCACCATGTCATTTTGAGGGGACATGGTGATCTCTAGATCCATGTAAGTGTTTGGTTATATGCATTTTGATTTTGGCATCCAAATTTTTTCCAATAGCAATGGTATGGGTGCAGATAGATGGATAATATGGAGAGAATATGAATGGGGTGATAGTGATAGGATTTTGGAGATGGTGCATGGATGAAGTATTTTGGGTGATGTTCATGGAGGTGTACCTTTGTTGATCCTGATTGGGGATGATTGGAGTGGGATGTTTATTATGTGCGACAAGGATAGGTGGTCAGTGGATGAGGGAAGGAATGAAATGAGATGGAGGATGGGATTCTGGTATATAAGGGCCCAAAATGGATTTATTAGATGGAGGATATGTAATGGTTAATTTTGGGATGTAAGGACCCAAAATGGATTTGGACGATGAAGGAGGGATATGGATAGTTGTTTTGGGTAGATATGATGGAGGAGGAGGGATGAAAGAAAATGTTTTGTGGGAGTTATGGGAAACACCTATTATTATTTTGGAAGAGGCTCGCTTAGGTTGTAGAAAGGCTGTACCAACACTTTTGGATTATGAGCCTTGAGATATGTAGCCAAGGCCTTGTGCTCATGGGTTTTATTTGATATGTATGGGCTCAAATATACCTTCCTCATGAAGAATTAAGCCTTTTCCTTGATAGTTCATGGTCATGAGCATTTGACTTATAGTAGGATGCTTGTTATTTTACAAGCATGATGCGAGACCAATATTAGGTGGAGGAGGATGGGTGGTGGATATGCTTTGTTCCTTTGTTGCAAGAGAACCACCATGGGTGAGTGTAAGAGGACCAAGGGGATATGGAGGTGATGTTGAGATAGTTTGGATGGGAGGGGATAAAGGACCGTGAGATGGATTTGATGGTATGGTAGGATCTTGATTTGGATGAGGGGTGCGTAAGGGATTATAAGAAGGATTAAATGGGATACTAGGATATTGATTTGGATGAGGGGATGACAAGGGATTTTGAGGGGGATTAGGTGTGATGGCAGGATCTTGATTTTGATGAGGGGGTGACAAGGGATTATGAGAATGATTATGCATGATGGTAGGATCTTGATTTGGATGAGAGGATGAAAAGGTATTCTTTGGAACAAGATCTTGGAATTCTTAAAATTGTGTGGGTGGTGTGATGGTGGAGGAGTGTTGGATGGACTCCTCAGATGGGGTGGATGAAAGGATAGAAGGATTCATGAAGTACATGGGAGTGGGTTAGGTTAATGCTAGGAGCAAGAGATGGGGGTAGGAGTTGGGTGGTTTTGATGGGTTGAATTTTTTTAAAAAATTGGATGGTGTTAAGAGTGGGAAGATGAATGATAGGTGTGGGATGGAGAAGAACCTCATCACTAAGGACCACACATGTTGAAGTGGGGTGAAATGACTCCACAACTTTGGGATTTGGATTTGGTGATGACTTATTTGCTAGGAGTCCTTGGATGAAATATAAAATGAGATACTTGTATATTTTAGGATTAGGTAGAGGGTTGGGAATAGAAGAAGGATTAGGAGTAGGTGGAATATTAGGATTAGGATTGTGGATTGGATAATTAGGATTATGGATTGGATAATTAGGATTAGATGTTTGTTTTGGAATAAATGAAGGAATAAGAATATGTGGAGAATTAGGATTAGTGAGGGGGTCAATATTAGATGGAGGATGGAAGTATGATGGATTGGAGGGAGTATTAACGTATGAGGGATCAAAAGGTGGAGTGCGATAGGAGGACATGGATGGTGGATTGAGATAGAAGGAAGTGGATGGTGGATTGAGATATGAGGATGTGGATGGTGGATTGAGGTGGAAGGAAGTGGATGGTGGGTTGAGATATGGGGACATGGATGGTGGATTGAGGTAGGAGGAAGTGGATGGTGGATTTGGACTAGAGATGAAGGTGATAGTGTTGTTGTGCAAATATATATGTGGAGATATGACTAGGGGAGAAGATTGAGGTATAGATATTGGATGAGAGGGATATACATGTGATAGATATGAGGGAGATGTGGATGAGGGATAGGGTAGAGATGTGGATGGAGGAACTAATGGATTTCCCTTGTCAAAGGTAGCATAAGGATTACTAATGGGTACATGCATGGAGGCATGGTGGAATAGCTTGGATGAGTGATTGGATTTTTGAAAACGCTTGGAGCAAGCTTGCTAGCAATGATGGCATCAAAGGGGTCTATTTCATACTCATATTGATCAATAAGACTCTCATCATCATCTTCAATGTGATTGGGATCTCCCTTGATTACTATTTTAGTCATGTTGAGGGACAATAAGGATTCATGATATTGGACTGGATGGATATGGATGAAAGAGATGTGAATAGGTAAAAGGAATGGATTAGAAGAAAATGGGAGGAGGGATTTTAAGATTTGTTTTAATATCAAAAGATCTTAGATGTGGATGTACTAAAGCTCAAATTGGGATTTAGATTAAGCTTAGATTTAGGGTTTGGTTTAAGCTCAAATTAGAATGATTTTGGAAATGTGGTTGAGGGTCTCCTAATGTTCAAGGATGTAGTTAGATAGATGGAGTGATTTTTGGATGGATGGTTGAGAATATCCTCTCAACTATGGTCGAGATCTTATGTCAAAGTTCAATTGGATGGATTTCCTACTTGGGATAGGCTAAGTTCTCAAGTAAGAGAATATATCGATACAAACTATACCTCTAGCTTGAGGTGAAATAGTTCAAATGAGGGACTACTAACTTGGGATAGGCTAAGTTCCCAAGAAAACATTATGATGGATGATTGATGTAGGATTTAGGATCTTGATTAAATATTTAAGGTTGGATATGCAATGTAAGGTGGATTAGATGTTGATTAGGTATGTTTAACTAACTCCTTGTTCAAAAGGGGGTGATGTTTTGGATAAGTTGATGGTGGTCGATGAGATGAAAGTGATCATTTTGGGGTTGGGTATGGAGAGGAAAAATGATTTGATTATGGTTTTGGACTTGGGAGGACATTGGCTATATGTGATAGGAAGAATTTTATTTCTAAATTTTGTATGGAATATAGATCCACCCAAGAGCAACTTGAAATCACCCAACAAGACTCATAGCCACCCAAGAGCGGGATCGCCCAATAACAGAGTAGATCCACCAATAATGACTATGATGATGGGATGGTTACCTAAGTAGATCCACCTAAGAATAAAGCATATTCACTCAAGAGAGAGAGAATTCACCCAAGAGAGAGTAGATCCACCCAAGTATAAAGTGGAGTCACCCAAGGGTGACTAGAAACATTGGGGATGACTGCCTAGGTGGATCTTCCCGAGAACATAATAGATTCACTTGACAAAGAGTGGATCCACCTAAGTGCAAAGTAGAGTCGTCCAAGGATGACTAGACAAACTAGTAAAAGGACCAAATACTACAATCATAAACACACAAGATGGATGATGATGAGACAGATTGAAAATATACACTGGTAAGCACAAGAAGAACACATGTGACAACACATAAATAAATCAATCAAGTAGGTGTGTTAACTTAGTGTAGGCCCACTAGCCAAAGGCTAATATCTCAAGATTGGTGCAAGACACTTCGCTTTCAAGTGTCGATAAATAGAGATCCAATGGTGCAAGGATTTAACTTTTCCATTTCTTTGGAGGTTCTGAGACCTTTCCCAAAGAGTTTCTATCTCTACTCAAGGAGATACATGGTGATTAGTTTCAGACATGATAGTGTACCCTACATCACACTAAGCAATGGTCAAAAGGTCTTAAGCTAGGCTAGTACAAGTGATTTAGTGAGTCCTCTAAATACCAAGAGGGTAAATAAGGCACATTCATGAACACTACCTTATCACAAGTGTGGGTCGAGAATGTCAGCTAAGTTGTTCATACCAACCCTGCACTCTTAGCTCGCTATCACCCAAGTATCAAAGCTTCGCTAGACATGACGTGCCTAGATTTGGGTACAACTTTTGTTCTGCCCCCTTTATATACCTTGTCAGTTCATGTGGTTGAGGTCATCCCTTGAGGGGATGAAATACCCAAGTAGGCCTCTTAAAAGGAAGGAAATGCTAGGCATTTATGATCTTCAGGATCTCACAAAGCACAAGGAGAGAGCATACATAGACTAGTACTCCAAGGTACACAACATAAGACTTGGATTGATTTGTGATTTATGATCCCTAGACTCATCAGACGATGCAAGGGGAGATCATACATCAACAAATGATCCCAAACAAAGCACATAATAGATTGACCCTTTAGAAATTAAAGTGTTCCTAGGTTAGTGATAAAAAAGAGGTTTTTGATTGTGAACCTATAAAAGATACGTTAGTAGTTTATTATTTTTGATCTTTGACAAATGATATTAAGCTGCACGAAAAGATGATTAGATTCCAAAAGTGATAAAAAATAAATGTTAGCCCAGAGGGGATTGAGACACCCACCTCAATAATAGGGGTGTAGGGGACAAATTCAATGCCCTATGTATAGGGGTTTGGGAGTGAAGCCCTCAAAGATTTTTTTTTAAGAAAGCTAAATGATGAAGAGACACAATATTTTTCACCTGAAGTAGATTGTTTATACCTTTATGTCATCATTGATGCAGTGAGCGAAATTGACCAAGAGTAGAGCGGATTTGTCTAAGAGCATAATCACCCAACAATAGAACAAATTCGCCCAAGGAGAGTCAAAATTTCCCAAGAGCGAAATCGACCAAGAGTAGAGTAGAATCACTTGTGTATGAACAGAGTTGCCCAAGTAGGGGTAGGACTGCCCAAGTAGAGAAAATCTGCCCAAGAGCAGAGCCACCCAAGTAGGAGCGAAGCCACTTAAGTAGGAGGGGTATCACCCAAGTAGAGTATATTCGCTTAGGTAGGAGCAGAGCCGCCCAAGTAGAAGAAAGATCACCCAAGTAGAGAAGATTTTCCCAAGTAGGAGCAAAGCCACCTAAGTAGAGTGAGATCACCTAAATGGCAATGAGTCTTCTCGTTTATAGAGTGTATCCACCTATTCTTCTTGTAATCCCACTGGTTAGTACAAATCCAAAGCACAACTCCCCAAGTAGTAACATACCCACCCATTTACACGATGTATCCACCCAAGCGGGAATGTATCTGCCTCTACACAAACCTGGAAGTGCAAAACATCTAAAAAAGTTGAAATTATGTTAGTTGACTTGTAACATGGGTCCCATTGGGTGTGCTAAAAATGTGTGTGTGAAATATATGTTCAATGTGAATGATTTAAGCAATAAAAACCAAAAAACACTCAAGATAAGACTTAGAAGGCTCAAACCAACATAAAATCTGACAAAAATGAACTATGTTGAACCTCCCATTGAGTAGATTTTCCTACAATAGTCAATTTAGATGTGTGCTCAGAGAATTTCAGTAGCATAATGACACTTTAAGTGAAAATGAGTGAGATCCTTGATAAAATGGTTAAGGGTTGAATATATAGAATAAAGGTGAAAATAGATGAAGGGTTGAGATTTCTTGATGAAGATCAAGGGTTGAGATGAAAGGTAATCTCTCAAGCCACAAGATTATGCCATGTGGCACAATGAGAGGGCTTGAGAGGGAGATTGTAACTTGGAGGGGACAAGGCCAATGTGCATGATATGATGGGGGGGTTGACCCACTTAATCATGGATTAAGTGCATGCAAATGATTAGGGGGATATTAGGAAAGTGGTTAGGATTAGCAGGCAAGTGGGAGACTTAGGGGATGGGACATGAGATGAGAGGAAAATATGAATTAAATAATTATATTTAATTCCTATTTGGAGAAAAGGGTATTTAGGGATTAAATAAAATAAATAAGAATATTTATTTAATTTAATGGATGAATGGGATGGGGTAAATAATTAAAGGTAATTATTTACTTTAAGCTAGGATATAGGGATAGTAGCAAAAATAGATTAGGATGAAGGTTGAGATAATTGAATATATATTAAATAATAGTGTATTATTTAATTAATGTAGAGGATACAAAATTGATCGAATTAAGGGTAAATTGACCAAACAAAAGTGGTCAATTTTAAGTGTCTACAGTTCTATTTATTATCTATCTCAAACTTTGATTTATTGTATGCTATTTTAATTATGATCAATGTCATTTTACTTATCATCAATTGATGACTTAACATTTTTCTTTAGCTGAGTTTTAAGATCTTTCTAAATCCTTTAATAAAAAATGATATGAAAATAACCACACAAAAAGCTTTTGAATAATGCACCCATGTTTAACATTCTCTTTAAAAAATAATTAAATCAAAATACAAGAACATGATAATTAATTCATACACTAATAGGCCACGTATACCTACATTACTTATTATATTTAAAACATTCTAATCAAAATGACATGGATATAAAATTTTCACCATTACAACAATATGGTGTAAAAATTTCTATAGTGAGAACTCACCTCTTAAACTTCGTCAAGCCATAAGAAAACTTATATAATAAGACATTGGATGATGTAGAAGCCTTTAGAAAGCTATAACTAACACTTATCGTTTCTTTCTTTTTTCTATTTATTGTCTATCTTAAACTTTGATTTACTGTATGCTATTTTAAAAATAATCAATATGCCATTTTACTTATGATTAATTAATCACTTACTGACATTTTGCTTTACCTAAAATTTAAGATCTTTCTAAATCCTTTAATAAAATAGATGTGGTATGAAAATATCCACACAAAAAGCTTTGATTGATGTACCCATGCTTAACACCTTCTCTTTCTCTCTCATTATTTAAAAAGAAAAAAAAAGAAAACATCAACTTCCCAAAATAAAAAAATGGTCCACAAAATGTCATATCCCAGTGGAAAGGTTTGAAAAGGTTTCTTCAAAATTCCCGTGGCAAGCAGAATTGCAGGGGAAAAAAAGAAAGGATAACCCAAGTAGAGCAGATTTTCCCAAGTAGGAGTGGAGCCACCTAAGTAGAGCAAGATCGCCCAAATGGTAACAAATCTACCCGTTTACATAGTGTATCCACCAGTTCTTCTTGTAATCCCACTGGTGAGTACAAAGCCAAAGCACAATTGCCCAAGTAGTAACATACCCACCTGTTTACAGGATGTATCCACCCAAGTGGGAATGTATCCACCTCTGCACAAACTTGGAAGTGCAAAACATCTAAAAATGTTGAAATTATGTTAGTTGACCCATGACATGGGTCCCATTGGGCATGCTAAAAATGTGTGTGTGAAATGTGTTTAATGTGAATGATTTAAGAAATAAAAACCAAACAAACACTCGAGATAAGACTTAGAAGGCTCAAACCAACATAGAATATGACAAAAATGAACTATGTTGAACCTCCCGTTGAGTAGATTTGCATGTGATAGTTGATTTAGATGTGTGCTTATAGAATTTTAGTAGTATAACAATGCTCCAAGTGAAAATGAGTGAGATCCTTGATAAAATGGTTAAGGGTTGGATATATAGAATAAAGATGAAAATAGATGAAGGGTTGAGATTGTTTGGTGAAGATCAAGGGTTGAGATGGAAGGTAATCTCTCAAGCCACAAGATTGTGCCATGTGGCACAATGAGAGGGATTGAGAGGGAGATTGTACCTTGGAGGGGACAAGACCATGTGCATGATGTGATTGGGGGGGTTGACATGGATTAAGTGTGTGCAAATGATTAGGGGGAGATTAGGCAAGTGGTTAGGATTAGGGGGCAAGTGAGAGAGTTGAAGGATGGGACATGAGGTGAGAGGAAAATATGAATTAAATAATTAGATTTAATTCCTATTTGGAGGAAAGGGTATTTAGAGATTAAATAAAATAAATAAGGGTATTTATTTAATTTAATGGACGAATGAGATGAGGATAAATAATTAAAGGTAATTATTTACTTTAGGTTAAGATATAGGGATAATAGTAGAAATAGATTAGGATGAAGGTTGAGATAATTGAATATATATTAAATAATAGAGTATTATTTAATTAATATAGAGGATACAAAATTGATCGGATTAGGGGTAAATTGACCAAATGAAAGTAGTCAATTTTAGGTGTCTACAGTTTTATATATTGTCTATCTTGAATTTTGATTTATTGTATGCTATTTAAATTATGATCAATGTCATTTTACGTATGATCAATTGATCACTTAACATTTTTCTTTAACTAAATTTTAAGATCTTTCTAAATCTTTTAATAAAATATGATATGACAATTAACCACACAAAAAGCTTTTGAATAATGCACCCATGTTAACATTTCTTTTTAAAAAATAATTAAATCAAAATACAAGAACATGATAATTAATTCATACAACAATAGACCACTTATACCTCCATTACTTATTACATTTAAAACATTCTAATCAAAATGATATGGATATAAAATTTTCACCATTTCAATAATATGGTATAAAAATTTCTATAGTGAGAACTGATCTTTTAGACTTTCTCAAGTCATAAGAAAATTTCTATAATAAGACATTGGATGATGTAGAAGCCTTCAAGAAGTTATAACTAATTCCTTTGTTTCTTTCTTTGTTCTATTTAATATCTATCTTGAACTTTGATTTATCTGAATTTTAAGATCTTTCTAAATTTTTTAAAAACATTCTAATCAAATGATATTTCTATTTAATATCTATCTTGAACTTTGATTTATTTGAATTTTAAGATCTTTCTAAATTCTTTAAAAACATTCTAATCAAATGATATGGATATAAAATTTTCACCATTTCAACAATATGGTATAAAAATTTCTATAGTGAGTATTGATCTTTTAGACTTTGTCAAGCCATAAAAAAATTTCTATAATAAGACATTGGATGATGTAGAAGCCTTCATGAAGCTATAACTAATTCCTTTTTTTCTTTGTTTGTTCTATTTAATATCTATCTTGAACTTTGATTTATCTGAATTTTAAGATCTTTCTAAATTCTTTAAAAATGTTCTAATCAAATGATATTTCTATTTAATATCTATCTTGAACTTTGATTTATATGAATTTTAAGATCTTTCTAAATTCTTTACAAACATTCTAATCAAATGATATGGATATAAAATTTTCACCATTTCAACAATATGGTATAAAAATTTCTATAGTGGGCACTGTCAAGCCATAAGAAAATTTCTATAATAAGACATTGGATGATGTAGAAGGCTTCAAACACTATCCTTTGTTTCTTTCTTTGTTCTATTTAATATCTATCTATCTTGATTTTTGATTTATCTGAATTTTAAGATCTTTCTAATTCTTTAATAAAAAAATATAGTATGAAAATTCAAGATTTATCTGAATTTTAAAATCTTTCTATATTCTTCAATAAAAAAGATATGATATGAAAATAACCACACAAAAATCTTTGAACAATGCACCCGTGCTTAAAACCTTCTCTTTCGCTCTAATTATTGAAAAGAAAAAAACCAAAACATCGACTTACAAAATAAAAAATGGTCCACAAAGTGTCATATCGCAGTGGAAAGGTTTGAAAAGGTTTCTTCAAAATTCCCGTGGCAAGCGGAATTACAGGCTAAAAAATGGAAAGATAGGGAATGCGCTCGATTAGCTGATGGAATCCTGGCGGCTTCCGATTTGGTAGTCGTCACAAAATCTACGACTCCAGACTGACAGTAGCTATGTCACCAATGAAATCCACTGGAGTGAGGACCATCTTTAAATGGAATTTAAAGGAGAAAAGGAAATGGCGGGAGGGGGGTTTTGCCATGCGTAACCAGCAAGCAAAGGAACAGGAGAGCCACCCATACCCTAATCCTAACCCGGGGTTGTGACCCCGTGTCAGATATGGTTGCGTGTCTGCAGATAAGGATGTTAAGCGTTACAAGTGGCAGCATATTAGGGTCTCCCAAGAAGAAGAGGAGGAAACCCATTGCCCTTCCACAGAAAGAGATAAATGCCTTGGGCATTTTGATCATATCTCTTGTTATAAATTGAAGCGCTGTGACAATACAAGGGATAGCAGCGAGCAATTTCATCCTGCACTTTTCCATTTCCACAAATATCTCTGAGATTTTGGGAAAATGTTTATTAACAAGTTTCGTGTGGAGAGCCCGAATGTGAAGTACAGTGAGGAGAGTATTGAGTCTGTGTATGATTATCAAACCACTGAGCTCGTTCATGAGAACAGGAATGGGAAGTATGAGTGGGTCGTCAGGCCCAAGTCGGTTAAATACGAGTTCAAGACTGATGCGAGGCTTCCCAAGCTCGGGTGAGTCAAGTTAATTGATAAATTTGTTCTCTGTTCACAGATAAGGATGCTTTTTCTGTTTTTTTGTAATCTATCAAGAAACGCGAATATTCATTTCTTTTTAAGCTCGAATTGGTTTGTAGGGGCCCGCATGGTATATCTGTTTTCAAATTTGAAATATATTTGTTAAGCTGTTGATTTATGTATTAAAATTGTGACTGCAGCTTGCCGATGCATTTGTAATTGTTCCTGGTGTACTTCTAGTTTATCTTAACGATGCAGAATCTTTAGATTTACGTGCTCAACAGTGGTTCTTGGAAAATTTTGTTTGTTGTTTGTGGTTTGTGCAGGGTTATGCTGGTGGGATGGGGTGGAAACAATGGCTCCACTCTTACAGCGGGTGTTATTGCCAACAGAGAGTAAGGATTTTCACCTTTTTGCTCTGTCAAATGTGGGTTTTGCTTTTGTTGTGTTATGTTGACGATTGATTTCATCATCATAACTGAAATTTTAGCGGCTGTTGGATTTGATTTGCAGGGGAATCTCTTGGGTGACCAAGGATAAAGTACAGCAGGCAAATTACTTTGGGTCTCTCACCCAAGCCTCCACTTGCAGAATCGGTTCTTATAATGGCGAAGAGATTTACGCCCCTTTCAAGAGCCTCCTTCCCATGGTAAAATCCAAATTTCTTTCTGTTTTCTGGTGTGGGTGTCTTTGCGATTTTGTTTGTGATGATCATTTTTTGTGGCTGAGTCTTTCTCCTTTGTGTAAATGCTATTCTTGGACATCAAACCTTTGAACAGATCAACTTTAGATGATCAAAAATACCAAATTGTATTACTCTGTTGTGTAGGACAACTTACTGGATCTTTTACAGATGTTTAGTAATTCTAAATTATTTTTCGTCTTATTATTGCAAAACTTATTTGATCGGTATCAGGTATCAAACATTACAATGCATGCTCATACTGTTTCTTGTATAAATTTCCTTAAGAGTATATCATGTTCCCTATTTTAATCTTAATTTGCTTGTGCAGGTGGACCCTAACGATATTGTATTTGGGGGATGGGACATTAGCAACCTGAATTTGGCAGATGCCATGGCCCGAGCCAAGGTACTCGACATTGACCTCCAGAAGCAGCTGCGACCCTACATGCAAGACATGGTGCCTCTTCCTGGCATCTTTGATCCCGATTTTATAGCTGCAAACCAAGGTGAAAGGGCAAATCATATCATTAAGGGTTCCAAGAAGCAACAGGTGCAGCAAATTGTTCAAGATATTAGGTAATTGCTGAATCAAGCCTCGTTTTAGTTTTTTTCTTTTTGCAGTCTTCCATTCCTTTTTATCGTGTACGTTATTGATAGCTTTCTAGTGCAGGTAATTCTTCTTCTTTTCTTTATTTCCTTGAGAAATGCATCTTTTATTACTTAATAGAACAGGAAAGATATATCAATCTGACGACAGTGATACACAGGAAGTCTTCTAAAAAAGCCAGCACAACTAAAATATGTGCATTTCCACCAAAGGCATTAAATCAATATCTTTGTTGATAATCCTGGATCTTTATCTGTTAAGTGACGCCATTTGTTCCCTGAACGTCTTCAACTCCTATTTCGTGCAGGGACTTCAAGGCAAAAACGAAGGTGGATAGAATAGTTGTTCTCTGGACCGCCAATACAGAACGATACAGCGACGTTATGGTGGGGCTGAATGACACAAAGGAGGCTCTGCTGACATCTTTGGAAAGGGACGAGTCTGAGATCTCACCCTCGACTCTTTATGCTCTGGCATGTATTCAGGAGAATATTCCCTTCATCAATGGCAGCCCTCAGAACACCTTTGTGCCAGGTTTGTAGATCCATTACTGTAAGAATTGAGATCCAATTGGGGTCTGATTTTTGTAATTTAAAATTCTTAAGAAGATGGTGGTGCTTGCAACTCAAGAACAATCATGAGTTGTGTAGTATATACACCAGACAATTTGTGTTCATTGAAGCACGTATTTCTCTTCCAGTTACATAATCTTTATACGAGGGAAACAATTTAACACTTTGGTAAAAGGGTTTTCCCCTGGCTATTAAATTTAAGGCAGAAGCAGACCCAAGAAACATTTTTCTGCAATCAGGTTAGTTTTGCATGGTGAGAAAGTTTGTTTACTTCTATTAACTTTAAAGCTAGCATAAACCAAATATTAGGGAAATTCTAAGAGCATTCTCGGCCAAATATTTGTAGAACCCTCTTCAGTCTTAAGAAGATCGTTCCTCTATTTATGTTTTTATGTGGTCTTGAAGGTGAAGGGCTTGGCTTTTCATACTTGAAGCCCAGGTTTGAATCTGGGCCGAGTAAGGCATGTACACTCAAGATGTGCTGGACCTCAAAAGGGCATTCCATCTCCAATTTCACCTATTTCATTTAAACAGTTTCCTTTTAGATTTGTTCTTTCCTTTTGTTGGACTTATCCACCCAGCTCAGGTTAAAAATTGGGTTGGGTAAGCTATGTACACCCAAGGAACTCTTGACCATAAAAGAACGTTTCCTCTCACATATATATATACTTTAATAAACATCTTCTCAGACACGTTCTGTATTTTTGTTAGCCTTGTACACCCGAGGCCAGGTTTGGATCTGTCTGGGGTAAGGAACGCACGCTTCAAGGTGTTGTGGACCTCAAAAGGTTCTTTCCTCACCTATAAGTATTTTACAAATATATATAGTATATAAATAAGCATTCCAGGATGAGACATTGGCTTGCAACATGATCTGAGTATAATGTTATGCAGGTCTGATAGAGTTGGCCATTGAGAAGAACAGTCTTATTGGAGGGGATGATTTCAAAAGTGGTCAGACAAAGATGAAGTCTGTGCTTGTGGATTTCCTTGTTGGTGCTGGTATTAAGGTCTGCAATTGGAAGAGATTTTAGAAATTGATCACTTTCATGCCAGTTTTTAGTATGCATGTTTAATCCAAACTAATCTCTGGTTTTTTGCAGCCAACCTCCATTGTGAGCTACAATCATTTGGGAAACAATGATGGGATGAATCTGTCAGCTCCACAAACTTTCCGTTCTAAGGAAATTTCCAAGAGCAATGTTGTAGATGACATGGTTTCCAGCAACGCCATTTTGTATGGGCCTGGTGAACACCCTGACCATGTGGTTGTCATCAAGGTAAAAATTTAACATTGACATGCTACATCACTATTTCTAAGTTCATCTGAACTCCCTTTTATGTACTTGGGCAATACTTATTATTTCCTTTGAAAACCTTTTCTTTTAAACTCCTTTCATTTATGTAAACTATGTGATTTTTTCTCGGGGATTGATTTAGTCGAATTCTATTTCTGAAGTTTTCCCCATCCATTTTATTACAATTTCAGGAGTTTCCCTCACATTCAGGCCAGATCAACTTCTTAGAAGTCATTTGCAAAACCTTTATAGCAAGAACAGTACTTTAAGTGTGTAAGTTAAAATTTATCCTTGTTATTTTTGGCAGTACGTGCCCTATGTTGGAGACAGCAAGAGAGCCATGGACGAATACACTTCTGAGATTTTTATGGGAGGAAAGAGCACCATTGTACTCCACAACACTTGTGAAGACTCTTTGCTTGCAGCTCCTTTAATATTGGATCTGGTATTACTTGCAGAACTTAGCACGAGGATTCAGCTTAAGAAAGAGGGCGAGGTATTTTACTCTTTTTACATCACCATAAGATTGCATTGCAGTGTGGTAAATTCTGGATTTCAACTAAAATTTGGCAATCATAATTATTACAGGCCAAATTCCACTCTTTCCACCCTGTAGCAACTATTCTGAGCTACCTCACTAAAGCCCCATTGGTAAGTTCTTAATCTTAATACTGGCTGAACTCATTATCTCTGACGTATAGCAACTTAATTGAGTTTCAATATCTGCATGTAGGTTCCCCCTGGTACTCCTGTGGTGAATGCCCTAGCAAAACAGAGGGCTATGCTTGAGAACATAATGAGGGCATGCGTGGGATTGGCACCAGAAAATAACATGATGTTAGAGTACAAGTGAAAGGCATATAAGCATATGAAGGACACCCCAGGGACATGCATGCAGAAGGTTTACTTATATGGTTTTCAATCAAATTGCCAATCCTCATTTTGTGGGTCCTTTCTGGTTACTAAAAATTATAAAAGTAAGATTGGCATCCGGTGTGGCAGTGTGTTTCCATACAGTTGGTGATTACACCCCCAAAAATTATTGACAATGAATATAGTTATAGTTATATATATATTTTTATATACTTGCAATTTAAAAAGTTGTAGTGGAACTTTCTTGCGATTGCATCCTCCTATAATTGTCTGTTTAATTTGAGTTTTCTAAGCACCAAATGATTGATATTCCACTTTAATTGTACATGACGAAGGAAATTATCCATAGAAAATTATGGTCGCCAGGCATATATCTTTATTTCCTCGCTTCAATGAGACTACATTGAGCAAGTGGAGACCTGGTGACCAGCGGAATTACATGAAAATCTTCGTGGAAAACGGAAGGAAATTCTTTTTAAACTTTGAATATAGGTATATTCTAATGTTATGTGTTGTCACGGAGATACCCTGTTTGCAGAGTGGGTTTTTTTTAATTTCTTTTTAATTTCTCAGGAGCTCTTCAGCAATGTGCAATTGACTTTCAACAAATTAGAAGTTGAATGAGCTAACCTCAAGGTGCTGCTGACCGGATGAGCTAACCCCAGGGATCATACCTGTTTGGAGAGTTGCCCGCTGCACCATTAGCTTTAACGAGCCCAAGGTATTAAAATACGAGTACCGCACCTCTTAAACAAGAGCAATGGTTTTGTGCATGGAAAATATGGGTTTGTGCTGAAAGAAAGTATTTCGTTTGCTAGGGAGAATGGGTTTTTTTCTGTAAAATGCCAATTAGGATGACTAATAAAATTTTCAGTTGTCTCACAACTTTGTATTAGAAAAACATTTTGATTAATTAAGTCTAACAAACATTGATTATATGAAGGTAAACTACAAAATAATAAGGTGAAATTTTGTAAACTACAAAATAGCAAAACTTTGGTGAAATTGCATACACAAAAGGTAAACTACAAAACAACAAAACACAAAAGGTAACCTACAAAATAACAAAACTTAGAAAATAGGAAACAAATTGGAAGGATCAAACTGGTGGAGTGGGCTTCACGAGGAAATTAGGGTTACAGGTGGAGGCGGCGAAGCCCTCCTCCACACGAAGTGTTTACTGTGGGTAAGTGCACAAAACCTAGAAAATAGGAAACAAATTGGAAGGATCAGGCCGGTGGAGCGGGCTTCATGAGGAAATTAAGGTTACATGTGAAGCCCTCCTCCACATGAAGTGTTTACGGTGTGTAAGTGCCCTCTTTGTCCTTGTCCTTCATCTCTGATCTCATTAACTTGCCTTCTATCTTTTCCTTTTTTAAGCATGTGGCTTTGTTGTTTGTGGTATACACAAAAGGTAAACTAACACAAAAGGTAACCTACAAAATAACAAAACCTAGAAAATAGGAAACAAATTGGAAGGATTAGGTTGGTGGAGTGGGCTTCATGAGGAGATTAGGGTTACAGGTGGGGGAGGCGAAGCCCTCCTCCACATGAAGTGTTTACAGTGGGTAAGTGCACAAAACCTAGAAAATAGGAAACAAATTGGAAAGATCAGGCTAGTGGAGCGGGCTCCATGAGGAAATTAGTGCCCTCCTCCACATGAAGTGTTTACAATGTGTAAGTGCCCTCTTTGTCCTTCATCTCTGATCTCATTAACTTTCCTTCTATCTTTTCCTTTTTTAAGCATGTGGCTTCGTTGTTTGTGTTATCTGCGGTGAATATGCCTTGTGAGTTGGCATTCTTGAGAAATGATAGAGGGGGTTACACCCCCTCCTCCCCATGCCATCTGTGACGAGGCCAAAGGAAGGAGATGAATTTAACTCGAATGGCAAATCCTTCAAGGATGTGGTGGTCAAGAAGAAACTCAATGTCTTGCCAGAAGCTAAGTTTTTGGTGTCAACCAATGGCGAGGTGGGTGTGAAGTGCGATGTTGGAAGGGGACAAGGTAAGCCCCCTTTTGATTCCTCCAATGCTCTTACCTTGACTCCTAATCCTGGAATGTTGAATGTTATAAAAAGTGAATGTTACAAACTTAGAGATGTAGCAATTTTTTTTGCAGCTACGGATACTACAAAACTCCCAGCCTGTAGAATGACTAATTAATGTCTAGAATAAAAAACTTGGTATTCATTTTTTGTTATGCAGAATGATTCAAAAAGGCTTATTTTTAATTTTCTTAGTAGAAAAAAGTATGCAGGATCAGGTTGTTAAAAGGCAATATTGGAATGTGGGGAAATGTATTTGTAGGGCCATGAATTGGTCGGTTGAAGCCATCGGGGATGAGGTGTTTGCTCTTTCGTGCCCTAGATGGTTAATAGTGAAGAGTGTCCCTTCTTAACTATGTAAACTACTAATAAGTCGGAAGGGGAGAATGACTCTCAACCCCAAACTCATGTAAGGCAAGCAACAAATCTGTAACATGCCCATTGTTCTACTCAAAGAAGTTTTTAAGTTTTAACCTCAAGTAAATAAACTAAGATGACAATCACATAGTGATAAAGTTTTTCTTTTCAACATAAGGTAATATGCACATTAGATATAACAATGTTTCAACTTTCTCATTTCATTCCAAGAAATGTTACAATCTTTCCAAAGTAATGATTTCTTAAACAAGATACAATTTACATTTTCTATCTTTCATAGAAATAGATACAAGATACATACATAGCTCATCTGAGCTCGGAAACCCCCCTTCAAATCTTGGCTTGCCAACTGAAAGGGAGAAGCATCACTCAAGCGTTTTTTCGCCATCCACGGACTTACTGTGGTCCCCTACACATCTACCACATATAGTAAGATGGCCCTACCCTTCGACAAAGAGTTTGGTTTGGAAACCTCAAAATACTAGCCAATCTTGAGCTTGGTGTTGTGTCCTACATATCTAGAATTTTACCATACAATGTCTATTCTACGAGTATGACAATCTCAGACTAGCATGCTAAAAGGTAACACAATGATCTGACAGTGTAACCAGTGGAAAATTACATGACTTTGGCCAAAGTATTCATCACCCCTAATTCAGAATGGACGTCACATGCTCATCCACCATTCTAGCTCGATTTGTTATGACCATTCATATTCTATGCATAGGTGATTCCCTTCATTGGGTTGTACTAGCCCTACGAATAACCTATTCTTTTATTTTTATTTACCCTGACATTTCTACTAGGTAATTTCTATGCATAATCTATTCCCTTCATCGAGTTATCTTAACCCCAGGATTAGCTACGAACTCTTCATGGCTCTATCTTACAAATATCTTTGTAACAAATAACTTCATAATCTAAAGTATAGCTACATAAGCTTCATCTTATCATAGAATAAATACTCATCAATAAATGACTCCATTCAGGAATATATCACAACAATAAATGAATCTCATCAAAAGTATATTGTCGTCAATAAATGACCCTAGTTCAGAGGTATGACCTCAACAATAAATGGCCTCATTCAAAAGAATAATCATATAAATAAATGATTCATTCAGAAGTATAGTCTCAACAATAAAGGACTCTTATTCAAGAGTGTAATCTCATCAATAAAATGACTTCATGTTAAGAGTATAAAACAACCAACTTGGTAGGGTAGTTCCCACCTTGGTTCCAATCAAATAGTAATTCACAAATTCAAGTGATCAACTTAATCACATAGGTTAATCGCATCCTTAGTTTACCCTAATCCCAGGATAATATTAACAATCAATGATCAATTTGATTATGCAGGTTAATCTCAGCCTATGTGTTTTAAACAAAGATCAAATAAACAACTCAACCAAGTAAGTTATTCTCAACCTAGGGTTTTAATCAATGTTCAAGTAAAGCAACGATCAAGTGATCATTCTAGTATAGATTAACAATATGGTTTGCATGGTGTCACATCTTATCAACGACAACACGTCTTTCATACCATTACTATTGTTGTGTTGCTAGCCATATTATTCCCAAGGTTTTCCTAACATTATAAGCTAACAAATTCAAGTTATTCCCCCCAAAGATATTGATGTAATCGATATTTCACATTTCTTTCTTCATACGTATAGTATAGACTAACAATGTAAAGTCTAAATAGAAACATATCATATAAAATCCCATATAGGGTATATGCAAGCATTAACCTAATAGATAGGTTCCATCAAAGCAAGTAATGTCCAAGAACATTCAAGCATCACAACTTACTCATACCATTCCTTTCCAACATAGTATTCAAATCTATTTAACCTTTTCGATATAAAAGACAAAGGTATAGAAACTAGCATGCCTGTTTACACAAAGCTCCAATTGGATAAACTAGGTTCCTAGCATAGCCCTCTCCACAATCAGCTTGCAACTTTAGCAACTATCACAATTTCTCTCCAAAATGCTCTTCCCAGCCCTCTCACAAATCTTCTCACCAACTCTCTCACAAACTCAGAAAAGTATACATAAAATAACAAGAGTGCAATTATGCATCCTTTTGAGGTAAAGAGCACCTCTATTTATACACATAAATCAACAACTAAAGGCTAGAAACAGGGTAATTGGATTGACACTTCTCAACTCAAATGGTTCGACTTAGCGAGGTAAAGAAAAGGTGACAAATTTACAAACTAAGACTCAACAATATTGCATAGCTAGTTGCTTCTATCAAGGACAACAAGAATATCATTCAGAAAAGCAAGGTAATTATTCTCACAAGTCGACTCTCTCTATGCCAGCTTCTATTTGACTAATTCTCTCATTCTTATTTGGCCTCCATTGTTGGACAAAGTTCTTAGAATAGGCTTCTAAAGGAATGCAATTATTCATAATTTGGCACCACATAAACATCATGCATGCTATTTTGGTGTTTCAGTTCAAAGACCAAGTCAAAGCTTGTTAATGTGTTTCAAATTGCCTTCCATACATTTGACTATGTCTTTGCAAATCATTTCAACACGCTGCCTAAGGTATACTACTCACCATTTAAATTCTCATGCCATGATATCACTTATGTGCAACCTTATTACATGCACTTATTCCTTAGTTTTTGTGCTTTATACTAAGTATAAGAGATGCACTTTACATATTTCATGCGCTTAACATATAACCAACATTATTTATCATTATAATATATATAATAAATATATATGCATATACATATATATGTATAACATATATATATATATATACCAATATAAGTTTATAAAATGCATCATTCGATATTCGAATGCATATACCCATGTTTACTTATTCCACAAAATAATATTGCATGTGTATATATACATATACACATATGTATATACATATTAATATGTTTGTATGGACGTTCTATTTTTGTCAATGCATACGTGCACACACACACACATATATATATATCATTGCCTCGACAATTAACACATATATAAACATATGTTAAAATAGTCACACATATATATACATATATACAAATATTAATATATATGTATATATGTTTACATTAACATAACAACATACATCTATATATATATATATACATCGATTGTATATACATATACTTCATCAATTAGCACACAAAGAAGAACATATACTCTATTCAGAGATTCAATCACATAATTTAATCCAAAGAAACAACCATCGAAATCAAGGACGACCACCCAATTATTCCAATAAGCAAAGACCATGACCAAGGGTTCACTTACCAAATCCAAACTATCATAACTCGACTAGACCCAACTAAGGTGAGTGTGTGAAAGCTTAGTATAGGCTTATTAAGGTTACCAGACCAAATCCTTCTCCTGAGTGATACTTCCCCTCCCTTTCGGAGGCATGGACCTGTACCTACATCCAACTTAGCATATTTGCAACAGTAGTTAGACATTCACATGAAATCCACTTACATCATAAAACATTTGCATCGACAAAGCATTAGAATATTCACATTGCAATACATATTCTTTCATTGTACTTCATCAATATAAACATAATTACTCCATCAAAGCAATAACATCTTAATACCTATTTAAGTATTTCATTCATTTATCAAACATATCAAAATCATGATTTATATTCATCATCCTATTCCCCTGTGAAGGTAAAAGTAACTTGGTAGCAAAGAGACAGGGTGTAACAAAATCCTTTGAAGATTTATCGGCTCAGCAGTAGGCACACATCCACATCTCTAACAATTTTGATGTTCTAAACATGGAAGTGGAAGAATCTATAGTAGAAATTAATAACAATAATAATATCCAAAGGAGTCTGGGATTAAGGAAGCAAACACTACTAAAATTGTTATTGAATCAAGAATTAAGTCCGATAAGGCTCTCACCAAAAGAAATGCTCAACAAATAGTTATGGATGAAATGTGGAAAAAATAAAAGAAAAACAAAAAGAAAATTTTGTAATTAACAAGAATAATGATGTTATTGTCAAAAATTATAAAATCAGTAATAAATTCCAAACAAGTAACCCTAATAATATTTTTTTTGGTTCCTCGGGAATTTTTAATATTGATGCTTCCCAGAAGGATTGCGGAAACCCCTCTTCTCTCGTTAAAAAAATGATATCTGAATTCGAACATATAAGCAACCATGATAATGGTATACTAGGTAGTAGTAGTAGGGGGAACCCTACAACTTAGAGAAAGGAAATGGTAAAAGGGATAATGAAAGTTGTAAGCTTGTAGGGGGTCAACCTAATACTAATGCCTCAGATCCCATTAACTTGGTTAAAGATAATTGTAATCCAATAGCCTCAGAAAAATCTAACAGTGGTTCCCCAACCAGTGAAGGCATTGTGAGTAGTCCTAGCCATGACTCCCGCCCCCCAAATCAACCCAGGAGAAGCATGCTATTTTTTCCCAAATAAGAGAAAGAATATTGTTTGAAAGGAATAATATCATAGATGGCTTATTTGGTGTTGAAGGGGGTGAGTCATGCTAGGATGAGGGTCACAACCCAAACTCTGGTTCTCAACCACCTCTAATGCCTAATGTGTTTGATAGTTCTTAAAGTAGCAAGGCTTTTCCTTCCAAGAATTTGGATTTCGGTGGAGAACTTGGGGGCTTAGATGATAAGGTGGTCACAAAAGGACAAACATAAACAAGAAGTAATCCATCCCTAGAACAAAAGGACTCAAAAAAGAAATGTAAAGAGAAAGTGGTGGCAATTGGGAGGGGTAGTTTTTGTGTCCCCAAGCAGAAATGAAAAAAGACAAGCCTAGTGATATCTACTCCAAGGTACAAAAGGCTTGAAACCGAGGACACTATACCTAAATGCTTTTGAAAATTTCAAAAATGATAATGGCACCCCAAAAAAACCTATCTACCATGAACCTTGAATGCATTTCATGGAATGCAAGGGGACTGTAATCCCCAAATAGAAAACACATTGTAAGAAGATTTTGCAGCATGGAAAGAGGAAATGATATTGTCCTCCTACAATAAAGAGCAACTGGTTTTACACTTGAAACCAATCTCAGGTTTATTTGGAACAATTCTGACCATTTTGTAACAAAGCATAGTAGAGGAAGAGGAGGTACACCTATTCTCCTTTCCAAAAAATGGTCTCAACATGTTACTGATAGTGGTGTTTCCTTGTGTAATAGGGAAGTGTGGATAAAGCTTGGAAAAGATGGCATCATGTTTGGGATCTGCTTTGTTTATGCCCCTAATGAAATATAGGGACATAATAATGAATTATGGAAGTGTCTTAGTAACCTTCTTGGCATTCCATGGATATTAGGGGGGACTTCAATATGGTGGAACATTTGGAAGACAAAAAGGGTGGCATAGATATGGGTTGGAAGGGAAATGAAAAGTATTTCTGGAAAAGAATGAAAAACAAACTGAATTTTTTTGATCCTTTGGAAGGATTGAAGAAAGAAAGCAACACTATTTGGTATACTTGGTGCAATAGTCAACAAGGTTGTAGAATAATATATTGCAAGTTGGACAGGTTTTATGCCAATCGAGTCCATTTTAGTTTTTATTTTGGAAGGGGAATAAAGTAACAGTGTATCCTTACACACTGTCTGACCACCACCCAATTAAAACAAGAATCCTATTTAATGGGGGGGCTGAGGAGAGGAAGAGAAGGATAGAGTAGTACTTGTTAAATACAAGTCTTCTGAAGGATGATGATTGTAAAGTTTACATCATTACATTAAGAAAGGTTAATAAGTGAATGCTTGGAGATAAAAGTGATATTGAAAGGTGGAATTTGAATGTGGAAGGATGGAAAAAACTCTTTCATACCATTGGAAAGAAAAGAGCAATGGACAGAAGAAGGTTAGGAAATTACCTTTAGGAAAATCTTCTAAATGTAGAGACCTGTCTATAAAACAACCCTTACAATGAAGCTCTGAGTAAGGAACTCTCCCTTACAAGGAATGCCCTAAGGAGAATACAAATAAATCACATCCAAGGACTTAAAACAAGAGCAAAGCTAAATTGGCTTAATAATGGGGACAAAGGCACAATTTTTTTTTCTTTAGATACATTAAGGAAAAAGGTATTAGAGAGCATATCGATCAGATTTGGTAGGATCGAATACACCTCACTGATCAGGGGGATATCAAAAATCAATTCCTCCTTTTCTACCAAGGTTTATTTAAAGCAGAAGGAAACAATGAAGAGAGCAAGAAGGCCAAAGAATATATAAGAAGGACAATTCTAAGGAAAATTGCAGATGAGGATGTAGAAATGATAAGTGGGCAGATTACCAAAGAGGAAATAAAAAACGCTATAAAAACCCTAAATAATGACAAATCACCAGGGGAAAATGGTCTCCAAATTGAGTTTTATAAAACCTTTATTGATTGGATTTGTGATGACTTGGCTCTTGTCTATGAAGAAGCCCTCAAAGAGGGATCATTAGGAAAATTTTTTAACAAAGATGTCATCAAGCTACTCTCGAAGGAGGGAGACAAAATAGTAATAAAAATTGGAGACCCATAACACTACTGAATGTGATAAAATTCTGGCCAAGATCATAGCCATGAGGCTAGTAAACATCCTTCACAGTTTCATTAATAGCACCCAAACTGGATTCATATTTAAGATAGGTATATTTTGGAAAACCTCATAACAAGTTGGGAGGCAATGGAGTGGGCTAGACATTCAGGACAAAAGTATGCTATGCTTCTCGTGGATTTGGAAAAAAACATATGATAGGGTGGAGTGGTCATTCATAACAATGGCCTTGGAAGCCTTTGGATTCCCAACCATCTTTTTCAATATGGTCAAGACCTTGTTAAAGGATGTGGTTGCCCAAGTGGATGTTAATGGGTCTCTAATTGAAAAATTCGCATTGGTAAGGTCAATTAGGCAAGGCTGCCCATTGGCCCCAACTCTCTTTGTAATAGCCTGAGATGCTATTTATTAGTTATTAAGAGAGTTGTATCTCTCCAAAAATAAGGGGTATATCACTCCCAGACCGAAGAAACCTCCTGAACATACATTTTGTAGATGATACTACAATATTTTTGGAGTTAGAAGAAGATAACTTGACTAACTTGAGCAATAAGCTTAATTTCTTTTGCTTGGCCTCAGGTGCCAAAGTATCCAATGCCAAGTCTATAGTCCTAGGATAGACTGAGTCCCCTCCTGATTGGTTTAGTAATTTTGGGTTTCAATGGGGAGGCCCCCACAAGTAGGTAAGGTATCTTGGTATCCCCTTTGCAATAAATCTGAATCTTAAGGACATGTGGTTGTGGATCAAAGTTAAGATTGATAAGAAAATTGAAAAATGGAATAGATAGTATTTGTCCTTGGTAGGAAGGGTGCAAGTTTTCCAGAAGATTTAATCCTCATACATCTTGTACTTTGCCTCTATTTGGTTGTTTAGTGGTTACAAAGTGAATGAAATTTAGAAAAAAATGAGAAAGTTTCTATGGTCAGATGGAAAGAACCAAAAGAAAAAACACTCAGTCAAATGGGACTAGTTTTGTTTAGAAAAAAGGCTTGGAGGTCTTGGGTTAAAAGACCTAAGAGTTCATGGCATAACATTGGCTGCTAAAAGGATTTTAAAGGCCTTGGAGGACATGGAACCTTGGAAAATTATTGTAAGAAGCAACATTCAGTTGGGGGTACCAAGGAAGGCTAAATCTTGGAAGTTGTTACCCTTTTGTGACCTACTTGAAGGTAAACAACCGGTGTCTCTGGCTAGATCCAATGTCTTCAAAACCCTGTGGAAAGCTTAGGAGTTTGTTAAAGGTAATTTTTTCAATGGCTAGTTCACCATGGATAAAAACAAAGCAATTTTTGCTCATAGGTCCATTTGGTGGAACCTTGAGCATAAAGGCAGACCACTTGCCCTTCTGCAAGGCTACTCAACCAAAAGCTGGGCTCAAAAGGGTATCCAATCCTTCAACAATATAATGGTGAATGGGTAGTTGAAAGACCGACCTTCCTTAAGTGTGGAATATGACTTTCCCAAGTATAATTGGAGGACATATTCTATCATAAGAAAATCCTATAGAGATATGAACATCCTAATTATTTGTATTCAGAATGGGGAGAAAATCCATGACCTGAAATGGATTGATAATTTTCCACTAGGTAAGGTTTGTTGCAAGGTGTGCGCCCTTGGTTTCCTTGTGCTGTGCAACATAGTGCTTGGGTTCATGACATGGCTTAACTACCTCCCGTGGATTCATTAACTCTGGTGGTTGTATCGGACATTAACAGGTCAATCTTTTGGTGCAATGACAATCGCTTGTGCAACAATTGGTATCAGAGCTTGGGTCATAGGTTCGAACCCCTCCTTTGCACTAGGGGGATTGTTCCAAGGTGTGCGCCCTTGGTCTCCTTGTGATGTACAGTGCAATTCTTGGGTTCGTGACATGGCTTAACTGCCCCCATGGATTCATTAACTCTAGCGGTTGTATTGGACATTAACAGGTCAATCTTTTGGTGCAACGACAACCGTCTGGGAAACAAGGTTAAAGCTAAGATGATTTATAACACACTAATTAAGTCTAACTCTATCATTGAGCATGGGAACAATTGTTGGGGTGTTAACATCTCAGATAAGAATTGGCAAGACCTTTTCAAAATATTTGGTCCAATGTTAATGAACCTAAAAAAGCTTGCTTCAGGTGGTTACTAACACTTCAAAGATTGCCTTATAAATGTAAATTTTTTGACATTGACTTGTGCAACATATGTAGGGTACCTGAGACCATCAAAAATATATTCTTTGATTGTTTATATGCTAAATAAATATGGTATTTATTCTATGATAAGCTTAAAATTTGGGGTAAGCATGGGGATATCAATTGGAAATTAATTTTAATGGGATCTGATAAAAAATGGATAATTCTTGTGCAATGTATTGGATGTGTTATACTAATGAGATTCTATGGCATTTATGGAATACAAGGAATGAAGATAAGTATGAAGGAATTAAGAGGGTGCTTATTGAGTATACAAAGGACTCATATATCATAATGTTGTTTTGTAGGTCATGGTGATATTGGAGATTTCCAAAAGGAAGTTCCTAAAATGGTTGACTGATTGCAGTGTACCTTTCAACCATAATGAAGTTAAATATGGTCACACATGGTAGCAAGGGTATCCTAGTATGTCCACATTCATGAAGGCCCTAGAGTAGTTTCAAAATGAGTTTAATGAGAGGGCTGAACAAAGAACCTAGGAACCCACCAATGAAGAGTTATTGGTAGTAGAGACCCTTCACAGTTGGAAGAACTTGGAATCAATAAAGAATGAATGAAACATGTCAGACAATGCAATCAGTTGTTTTTTGCATAACTGTAATGGCTAGATACCTATAAAATGTTAAAGGTCATGCTCCAATAGAATGTATAATAGTATACTTGTATTTATGTATATATACTGATGTAAATATAGGATAGATAGCTGATAGGAAAATAACATGAAACAATAAGCAAAGCTACATTCATATCTCTATCATTGTAAATACAGTTATATACTACTATATAGGCATTACTATGTAGCCATAATAGTCCAATAAGACTAAACTATATTTAATAAAAAAAACCCTACAAAATAACAAAACCTTGGTGAAATTGCATACCCTTTTGTGCCTAGTTATGCTTCTCCCATGCTCATGTATGTGTATTATTATACATTTATTTCACTTTGTAAAATGCATTATTATAGATTAATTTTTATACCTACATTTATTTCACTTTGTAAAATGCATTATTATAAATTAATTTTTATATCTACATTTATTTCACTCTGTAAAATGCATTATTGCAGATAATTTTTATATCTACACCAATTTTTGTGGGTGTGGGATCAAATCAACTATCATGGATCTAATTTTAAATTTAAAAAAAATTAAATTTAAATTTTGATTGATTTTTATCTATTCCTTTTTCATCTGGAATTGACTAAACATATATTTACATAATTTGTTGTTATGAATTTGTATTTACGTATATTTAATTAGTGATTTGTCATTTTATACCATTTAAGCTTACATTCACAAGATTCACAAGAGTTTGCTTGGAAGGAATATTTGTATTGGTGTATTTATATATTCACATAAGCTTTCTTGGATATAGTTATTTGTCATTTTATATCATTTAATCTTTTCAATCTTATTTGATTATACATTCACAAAAGTTTCCTTGGAAGGAAATTTGTATTGGTACATTTATATATTCACATTAGCTTGCTTGGAAGGAATATTTATATTGGTGTATTAAAACAAATATTAGAGATTACATTATTTTTATTCACTGGTAAACTTTATATTGGTACAATTATTCTCTAGGATTAACCTAAGAGAATAAGAATGCTATTGATCTATCAATTTTCAAAATGTTTCATAAATATAATGTCTAGATAATAAAGGAGCGAGGCAACTTAGATGATTCAAAGAGCAAAAATCTTGTTATGTACCTAGGGATATGATATTATAATGTATTTAGATGGATGGAGATGTCGACACGTGGCACACATTCCTTAAGTTAGTTATATTGAGTCATGTGAATAACTTGTATAATTAATTATATCAGAGTAGATCTTCATTAGAATTATCCTTCCATTGTATTATTAGGAGGTCTATATAAAGGAGGTGATTATCATTGTAAGATATGTGTGAAGTATTATATTGTATTTGGGATCTCTTGAAGATATAGCGTGGTGTGGCTTCTTTCATTAGGAGTATTGAATGGTGCTACCCTACCTCAAGGGTTTACTCTATTTCAACATATATTGGATATTAGGGTATATTGGCTCACAAAAAATCTCTAGTGTTGTGTGAGATCCATATTCTGCATTATATTATTTCCATTATTATATGTGTGAATCTTATATCAAGTGGTCTCAGAGCATCGATTTGGGTAAAGGTGGATGAAACCCTAGTTTTTGAAGATTCACCTTTAATTTTCAAATAGTTGTGAATTTTCCAACAATTTTTTACTAAAGTTGAAGGATAGTATAAAGAAGATACAGTCTGGTGCAAAAACAGGTTTTTATCACCAATGTTTTGTGAGTTATTGCAATTTTATGATTTTTCATAAAATTGACTTCTAGGCCACAAATCAAGGTTTTTTTTGTTGAAATTTTTACATTTATGGAAAGTGCATCAAAATTCATTAGGGGTATATTAGTTTCAGTTTTGAATTTGAGCCCGATTTCATCATATATTGTTCGTATCAAAGTTGGGTCAATTGAATTCGATAGAATGGTTATCTATTGAAAGCATTTTTTCTTAATCACTAGTTTCAATGGAGATTATTACTTTTGATGGAAGTGGAGATACATTAGAATGGTGGTACAAATATAAAATATCTCATGGAAAATATTTTGTATGGAAAATATTTTCATTATACCTTAAGAGGTGAAGTTAGATGATGGTATGAACCATTAGATGAGGATATTTCTTCCTTGGACGAACTAGAACAAGCTTTCTTAAACAGTGTTGAACATATGTTGTCATTGATGTCAAAGGTGTAATGTCAAATGTATTTTCCAAAGGGTTAGTAGATCAGTTAGAATTAAACGTAATTACTTTTGTCATAGCATGTGTTTGAAATTAAGAAGTACTATGACAAATGGTACGATTAGTTGTAGAATGAATGTTAGCATTACTGGGAAAAAGAAAACTTGTGAAGATCTGTTGTAGTACATGCTTGAAATATCATCTTGCATCTATTACAGTTGTTAGAAGTAGTCTGAAAGTGTTTGTGGTAGTATTTTGTGGTTTGCTACTCATGCACTATATTCAACTGTCACTATGTTTGGCTATGCATTCTATCACAACTGAATGCTATGGCTTGTGATTTGGACCTAAGCTAAGGTTACTCATGATGTATCAGATTCCAAAATTTTAGAGGTTGATCTTCAACTATGAAGAAAGATAGAAGTGACAAAATATAATCTATGTTTGTTGATTAACTATGAATGATGTCTGAGTGTTTGCACTAGTGAAGGGAAGCATGTGCTAGCTAGAGGAAGCGTGTGAAGATAAAAT
This sequence comes from Sequoia sempervirens, assembly GCA_007258455.2. Lineage (NCBI taxonomy): Eukaryota > Viridiplantae > Streptophyta > Pinopsida > Cupressales > Cupressaceae > Sequoia > Sequoia sempervirens. Next base: position 6,867,631 of record VDFB02058242.1, read on the forward strand.
AGGACCATATTAATACTTTGGAAGGAAGAACATGATGCATTTGATTTAGAACCAAGGCAACTACATGTTTCATATCAATTTGAATTGAGGTCCACCCTTAGCCAACATGGCTAATTGCATATGGTGTTAAGAGGTTCTAGGCCAACATGATATATTGTTAATATGTTGGAATGTATATATATTGTAAATCATGTGTGTCTCCAAAGATATGTGAGTATCTGTGTGAGTAAGTCCGTATGAATGGATGTGTAGAATAATGTGTGAGTAGAAATGTTGAGTGAAATTGAGATATCATAAGAGAGTGTGTTTGCTTGTTGATTCAAGACAAGTTTTATATTATTTTAGTTTTGATCTGAGTTGGTGCCCAATGATTGTGTTATAGGGGATTGGTGTAACTTGTGGGTTGGTGCCTTCATTTGAGGAGATTGGTATTTCTCATTATGGCTGTAACTCCTATGGATTGGTGCCTACAAAATCAGTGTAAGTTCTATGTTATTTTTGTGAGGCTGGATTTGGATAGTAGCTCCAAGCATCTCTTCTCACCATGGTTTTTCCCATTTTGGGTTTCCACACATATCTGGTGTTCTTTGTGTGAATGTGTGCATCTATGTTTCTTAATTGTTAAGGAAATCAATACTTGCTGCTTTGATGTTTTGGGGTTCATTTTTGGAGAAGTTACTAATGGTAATTAATGTTGAATTAAAGAGTTTTGGCATATGCAAATTCACCCCCCTCTCAATATATTGTGTTCCCTTCAATTGGTATCAAAGCTAAGTTTCTTGGAAGAAGCTTAACAACTTGAGGTAGATTCAAGATGGCACACTCAGTGGATCAAGAAGGTTTGTCCTCAAATAAGACACCACTTTTTGATGGATCCTATTATGCCTTTTGGAGTGTAATAATGGAAGCATATTTGATGGCCTTAGGGTTTGAGGTTTGGCAATCAATTGTGGATGGATATGAAATCCTTGATAGTCACCCAAGAGATCAGGCTAGAAAGAAGGCTTGTGCGAATACTTTAAAGGAAATAAATTCCATTTTATACGATTTATCTTGATTTTGTGAAGATTATGCACTACAAGACAACAAAGCAAGTATGGGTTAAGTTATACAACATCTATGAAGGTGATGACAAGGTCAAGAAAGCAAAACTTTAAACCTACCAAGGTCAATTTGAAAGTTTGAAAATGAAGGAAGAGGAAAAAATTGCTACATTTTTGCTCTAGATTGATGAGGTTGTTAACTCTATCAGAGGTCTTGGTGAGGAGATGAAATAAGATATGATTGTGAAAAAGGTACTTAGATCCCTTCCCCAAAAGTTTGATGCAAAATTTTTTGTTGCTGAAGAAGCTAAAGTTTTGAATACACTAACCATTGATGAGTTACATGGAATTTTGTTTGCCTATGAGATGAGGATTGATAGTGACAAATCTACAAGGAAAGAGGTGGCTTTCAAAGTGTCCAAAAATAAAGATGATCTAGATTTAGAAGATGGGTTAGATCCAGAGGAATCAAATTTTGTCAGAAAGTTATAGAGGGGTTCTGGAGAGTATAAAGGTAAGTTTCCTTTCAAATGTTCTAATTGAGGTGAAGTAGGACATTTCATGGCTAAGTGTCCATACAAAGATTCTAACAATGATGGGAAGAAGTCATTTTTAAAAGGGATTTTTTTTTGAAAAGTCAGAAGAGTTTCTTTATCAATGAGGAAGGCTACTCATCTAATGATGATGATCAAGGAACTTCCGAGAATGAAGGAGAAAAGTCACTATTCATGACTATGGAAGCTTTTGAAGGTGATGTAAACATGAAGTTCGAAAATGATGATGATGATGATGTAGATCTTGTGGAAGAATTGCTTTGTGTTGGAAAAGAAATTAAAAGACTGAAGAAGTGAAAGTTAAAGATAATTTATCTCAAAATCTTGAGAAGGCAGAGAAGATAGTCATTGATTTTAAAATTCAAGTGGAAGAAGCAAGATGATTGAAGAAGTTATGACAAAAAGGTTACAAACAAGGTATAAGGATTGTGAAAAACTTGAGGCAGAGATTGTTCCATTAAGGAAAGATCTAGAAAAAGTAAACCATCAGCTAAAGTTGAAGTTTGGAAAGAGCACTAAGATCTTGGATCATATAATAGAAATTTAGAGATCATTGTGTTAAACAGGCGCAGGACAACTAAGAGGGGGGGTGAATCAGTTGTCAAAAACTTCAAACTTAAAAACTTCAACTCTTATTAATTCCACAACCACACTATTCTGTTATTAAGTAAGAGCATGAAACACAAATAACAAAAAGTAAATCAACACAATGAACACCAGATTTTTATGTGGAAAACCCAATAAGGGAAAAACCATGGTGAGGGTTAGCTCACAATATAAAAGATTATAAAACTGAATAGAAAGGCTCACTGCCAAGGGCTCACTTCCCAAAAGAGGACTCATTGTCCAAGTACAAAGGCTCACTGCCTATAGAAAGGACTCATTATCCAATAGGGAGGCTCACTGCCTACAAATAAAAAAGAGAACAAAAGATCCACCACAACAATTAGCGCACATTTGCATCTTGAATAAGGATTGTAGAAACCTTTAGCTCATTGCCTTCAGGAATCCAACACAATGAAGAACTGTTGTCACAACTCACTCACGCACACACATACACACTTCTGCTCTTATGATTTGTGGCTCACTTTCATCACTTTGCATCCCACTATCATACAACTCTTCACAGTTTGACTTGCTTTTATACCATCCTTAACCTTAGAAAATTTCTCCAAGGTTGGCCACAAATACCTTATTTCATAAATTCAAATTAGGTCGGCAACTCAACATTCCCATGATGGAAAGGAATGAGAGTGGACCAATAATTTTTTTTTTGAGATCAAAAATAATATCTTGAATCAACCACACACTTCCTTAATTAAATTTTATTCTTCAAATGAAGTGTAAACACTAGGTCGGCCAAACCTAATGAAAACACCAAAGATTAACAATGACGTACATGCTTCCCAACAAGAAGATGACACATAGATGCCATAAGAAACTTCATTATGCATGAGAATACATCTTAGAATATTCTAGATACATCCAAAGTAAATACAACAAACTTCAAACACTGAACACCTTTCACCAGTCCATTCAGATTGTACAAACTCACTGAAACACTGAAACATGACTTCGAGATCACCAAATTCCAGACCTCTTTACCAGAGCACATAAAATAACTTCACAAGACATATCCTAGATACACAAGATCTGAAATGAAACAGGGGAGGACTACAGAGCAAAAATATTTCTCCCAGTCCATAGAAGACCAACTCTGCCAGAACAGTTCATATACCGGTGAACGTAACTTTCACGTACCATCAAACTAGAAGCTAAAAATTAGGAAATATCACCAAAAGATCACCATTATCAAACCTTTATATCCACACAAGCATAGGATCAACATAGGAGAGACACAAAGCACATACCAGAGCACATTTTGAACACTTTAATCATTCTGACTTCTTTTCTTTATTAATTTTCTCAAAAGCACTTGGAAACTCATCAAACCAACACATCTGCAACACCATAAAGATAGCTCCATGTACTCACAACATTCAGCAACATCTCAACTATACATGTACAATCTGCAACATACTAACTGTGTTGACATCAATGACAACATTAATGACAACACCACCAAAAATTGCTCATACCTGCAACAATCTGCCCCTTTGTCATTGATGGCAACACATGACGCAAAAAACCATCAAAGACAAAAAATTACACAATATCCTGGGAGAACACTTTCTCTTCCTCTACAAATATTTTTCACATGACTTTCTTTCCCCCTTTGAAATCAATGGCAAAGATCAACAACTCTAATTACCCCCCCTTAGGAGTACACTCATACTGCAATAATGGAAACCTTTTCTACTCCCCCTGCAGAGTAGACCCATTTATCAGTCTAGATAAATAAGGAATCTGTGAAGCCACTGGACTGATGCACCCTCATGTGCACCTAGTTCGGAGGGCCAATGACCCCCAACCTCTCCCTAAGATGCTCAAAAGTATCCTTCAGAAGAGCCTTAGTAAATGTTTGCAATTTGTTCCTTTGTTGTCACATACTCCAATCTGACTTCATTCTCCAACACTTTTTCTCTCAGGAAATGATACTTGATAGATATGTGTTTTGTTCTTGAATGCATGACCGGGTTCTTTGAAATGTTTATTGCACTTGTGTTGTCACAAAAAATAGAAATAGGCTCATCACATATCACTCCAATGTCTTTCAAAGTTTGCTTCATCCACAAACCTGTGTGCAACAAGATGCTGTAGCAATATATTCTGCCTCTGCTGTGGATAAAGAAACCAAGTCTCACTTTTTACTCAACCATGAAACTAATCTTCCACCAAGAAAGAAAGCACCACCACTGGTACTCTTCCAGTCATCTACACATCCGGACCAATCAACATCTCTTTAAGCACTCAAGGTGAAATCATCACTCTTAGGATACCATAATCCATAATTCGGTGTACCTTTAAGATATTTAAATATCCTCTTTACAACTATAACATGTGCTTCTCTAGGATCTGCTTGGAATCTAACAACTAAACATACTGCGTGCATAATATCTGGTCTAGTAGCAGTAAGATACAACAGTCCACCAATCATAGATCTATATTTGCTCTGATCATTCTTAGTAGATTCATCATCTTTGCTTAGTTTACATCTGGTTACCATAGGTGTACAAACCGGTTTGTAATCATCCATCCCAAACTTCTTCAACAACTCTTTTACATACTTAGATTGTGAAATGAATATCCCTTTATTAGTTTGATTCACTTGTAGACCAAGGAAGAAATTCAATTCACCAATCATAGACATCTCAAATTCTTTCTACATCTCTTCAACAAACTTTTTACACATGCCTTCATTTCCACCAAAAATGATATCATCAACATATACAACTACTATCAACATTTTATTACCTTGCACTTTGAAGTAAAGATTGTTGTCAGTAGAACCTTTACTGAATCCTTGCTTTGTCAGGTATCTATCCAATCTTGCATACCAAGCTCTAGGAGCTTGCTTCAACCCATACAACACTTTCTTCAACTTACAAACCATGTACGGTTTGTCAGATAACTGAAATCCTTCAGGTTGTTCCATGTAAACTTCTTCCTCCAATTCACCATTCAGAAATGCTGACTTAACATCCATCTGATACACTTTGAAGTCCTTGTGGGCAAAAAATGCCAAAAACATCCTAATAGCTTCCATTCTGGCCACAGGGGAAAATGTCTCTTCAAAATCTATACCTTCCACTTGTGAATATCCTTTGCATACCAGTCTTTCTTTATTCCTTACAACTTCTCCACTTTCATTTAGCTTATTCCGGAGCACCCATTTCAAGCCAATCACATTTTTGTTCATAGGCCTAGGGACTAGTTCCCATGTCTGATTCTTTCCTATCTGCTACAACTCTTCTTTCATAGCTCTCATCCAAATCTCATCTTCACAAGCTTCACTTACATATTTGGGTTCAATTTTAGAAAGTAGACACAAATTTACCTCAGCTGTAACTCTACTTCTTGTCTTCACACCTTCACTTTTATCTCCAATTATCTGTTCCTCTGGATGATTCTTCTATACATACTTAGGAGTCCTAACAACAGGTTCTGGTTCATTCTCTTCTTCTTCTTCCACTTGTTCTTCTTTCTATTCTTCTTCCTTTTCCTTGTTTTCCTCAGGTACATATCCATAGATAGGATCATCAGGTTCAACTTCACTTATCTCAATAGGTCTGCGTATGTCTTCATCAACTTTTACATTAGCACTTTCAATAATCTTTCTCAATATTTTATTAAAGCATCTGTATGCTTTGCTAGTAGTAGAGTATCCAAGAAAGATTCCTTCATCACATCTAGCATCAAACTTTCCAAGATTTTCATCATCTCTTTTAATATAACATCTGCTTCCAAATACCTTAAAATACTTCACAGTAGGAGTCTTACCAGTCCACAACTTAAAATGAGTCTTTGTGTTGTATCTGATATGAACTCTATTAAGAACATAAACAATAGTGTGTATCGCGTCTTGCCAGTACACATCCGGTACATTTGATTCTTTCATCATGGTTCTATCAGCTTCCTGTACTGTCCTATTTTTCCTTTCAACTACTCCATTCTGCTGAGGGGTTCTCAGAGAAAAAAACTGTCTTCTTATGCCATGTTGTTCATAGAATGCATTAAATTCACTAGAAGTGAATTCTCCACCTCTATCAGATCTCAAACACTTGATTTTCAAGTATACTTCATTTTCCACTCTTGCTTTGAATACCTTAAACCTATCTAGAGCCTGAGTCTTTTCTCTGAGAAAAGAAACCCATGTCATTCAGGTATAGTCATCAATAAGCAACATGAAATACCTATCACCATTCAACCTTCCACTTCTAGTAAGACCATAGAGATTAGTATGAACTAACTCTAGAATTCCGGTAGTAGAATGCTCTTTTCCCTTAAAGTTGCATCTTGTCTGTTTTCCCAATTGACAACTTCTACAAATGGCATTAGCAGGTCTTGTGATTCTAGGCAGCCCTCGAACAATCTCCTTTGCACTGATTATGACCAGGTTTTCAAAATTTACATGTCCCATTCTCCGATGCGATAACCAACTTTCACTGATTTGAGATACAAGAAAATGGCCATCAACTCCCTTCAACTGATAGATGTTTCCATGAGTTCTTCCAGCAACAATCATATCTCCATTTCCAGATCCTTTTATGATTTCATAGGTATTATTCTGAAACACAAGTTTAAAACCATTGCTACACATTTGACCAACACTCAGAAGGTTATGCCTCAAACCCTTCACATAATATACATCATCAGTACTGTGCACTCCATCAAAACTGATTGAACCTTTCCCACAAATCTTAGCTCCTGAATCGTCACCGAACATAACTAAACCACCATCATATTTCTCAAGTTTAGTGAACTTACTCTTATCTCCGGTCATGTGATTAGAACATCCACTATCAATTACCCAATAGTCTTCATCTTGTCTTGCATGAAAAGAGGTAACCAAAGTACCTTCCATTCTATTTCTCTTATTCTCCGAAGCCTTCTTGCTTACACATTTTCCAAGGTTAGTGGATATAGATTTAATTTCCAAAGCTAAGAATAAGAATTCACTATCATCAACCTCATTCTCAGATTCATCATCAGAAATTCCTGCTTCTTCTTTAACATAGTAAAACTTCTTATATTTCTTATCCTTCCTATCCTTATCCTTATAATCCTTATTCTTCTTATGTGCAACTCTATTCAGACATGTTGAAGCATAATGACCAATATTACCACAACTGAAACATTTAAAGGGAAACATACCTTTATACATTTCGGTGCCTTTCTTCAACTTCCTAGTGAAGTTTGCTTCCAACTCATCAACACCATCACTATCCAGTTTGTCTTCAATCTTCATTGCCTTAAATTCCATTTCTGTCTTCTCTTTCATCTTGTCTTCTTTCCAAAACTTTCTCATCTCAGATGCTTGCAAGGTTTCAAACAACTGTTCTAAAGTGTACTTATTAGGATCATACACTTCTTCAATCACCGAGATATTATCATTGTAGCAATCTGGTAGGGTGATCATGATCTTCTCAATTATGTCTTCATCTGATAGTTTTCCTCCTTTATTTCTAACTTCATTTATAGTTAATTACACCCTCTGAAATAAACTTGTAAATTTTTCACCTTCTTCCATTTTTAGATTTACAAATCTGCGCTTCGCCACCAACTTCTTTGTCAATTTCACTCTTTCATTTCCTTCATACATGTCTTCCAACTTCTTCTAGACTTCATGTGCAGTATCCAAAGAAAGAAATTTAGCTCGCTCATTTTTAGATAAGCCACTGCAAATAGCATACTTTTCCTTCTCATTTTCTTCATAAGCAAAAATCTCATTTGTAGTAGTTAGACCACCAGACGGAGGCGTATACTTTATCTCAACAACCTTCCAGGTCTTGAAACCAAGAGAGATAATATATATCCTTTCATTTGTCCCTTCTAATCATTGTAGTCGGTTCCATCGAACATAGGGATTGCCAACTTATGCCCCATCGAATCTTCCTTAAGTGGTTAAGCTCTACACCAAGGAACCAAAGCTCTGATACCAATTTTTAAACAGACACATGACAATTGAGAAGGGGGGTGAATCAATTGTCAAAAACTTCAAACTTAAAAACTTCAACTCTTATTAATTCCACAACCACACTATTCTGTTATTAAGTAAGACCATGAAACACAAATAACATAAAGTAAATCAACACAATGAACACTATATTTTTACGTGGAAAACCCAATAAGGGAAAAACCATGGTGAGGGTTAGGTCACAATATAAAATATTATAAAACTGAATACAAAGTCTCACTACCCAGAAGATGACTCACTGTCCAAGTACAAAGGCTCACTACCTACAAAAAGGACTCACTGTCCAAAAAGGAGGCTCACTGCCTATAGATACAAAAGAGAATAAAAGATCCACCATAGCAATTAGCGCACATCCATAGCTTGAATAAGGATTGCAGAAACTTTTAGCTCACTACCTTTAGGAATCCAAAACAATGAAGAACTACTGTCACAACTCACTCACACACAAAATTCTGCTCTTATGATTTGTGGCTCACTTTCATCACTTTGCATCACACTGTCATACAACTCTTCACAATTTGACTTGCTTTTATACCATCCTTTACCTTAGAAACTTTCTCCAAGGTCGACCACAAATACTTATTTCATAAATTCAAATTAGCTCGGACAACTCAACATTCCCGTGGTGGAAAGGAATGAGAGTGGACCAATAAAAACATTTTTTCGAGATCAAAAATAATATCTTGAATCAACCACACACTTCCTTAATTAAATTTTATTCTTCGAATGAAGTGTAAACACCAGGTCGGCCAAAGCTAATGAAAACACCAAAGAACAATGATGTACACACTTCCCAACAAGAAAATGACACGCGAATGCCACAACACACTTCATTATGCACGAGAATACATCTCAGAATCTTCTAGATACATCCACAACAAATGCAACAAACTTCAAACACTGAACACCTTTCACCAGTCCATCTGGATTGTACAATCTCACACTAAAACACTAAAACATGACTTTGGATCACCAAATTCCAAACCTCTTTACCAGAGCACAAAAAAGACCTTCACAAGACATATCCCAGATCCGCAAGATCTGAAATGAAACAGAGGAGGACTACAGAGCAAAAATATTTTTCCCAGTCCACAGAAGACCAACTCTGCCAGAATAGTTCATATACCGGTGAACGTAACTTTCACGTACCATCAAACCAGAAGCTAAAACTCAGGAGATATCACCAAAAGATCACCATTATCAAACCTTCAGATCCTCACAAGCATAGGATCAACATAGGAGAAATGAAGAGCACATACTGAAGCACATTCTGAACACTTTCATCATTTTGACTTTTTTTCTTTATTAATTTTCTCAAAAGCACTTGGAAACTCATCAAACCAACACATTTGCAACACCATAAAGATAGCTTCATGTACTCACAACATCTTAGCAACATCTCAACTATACATGTACAATATGCAACATACTGAACAATGTTGACATCAATGACAACATTAATGACAACACCACGAAAACTTGCTCATACTTGCAACACATTGCATATCAAAACTAGCATTGGTTTTATTGACATACTGAAGAATAAAGTGACCAAGCAGCCTATGAAGTCAGTTGGTGAGAATCTAAAATAGAATGGTTTCGAAAGTTCAAAATTTGAGCAAATTGTGGCAACCAAGGAGTCTGGAGAGCAAGTTGGTGGATGAAGGATTTACTCAAGTACCAGACAAATAGAAGACAAGCTTCAAGAGGACAAGGATACAATACTTGGTTCAATCATTCCTTTTTCTAGTTACTATTTTAATTGCAATCAATTTGGTCACAAAGCTATGAATTGTAGAAAGGTACCAACAAGGAGAAACAACTTTGTTAGTAGAAATGTGTTTGCACCATTGTTTGACTTCAATATTATTTGTGATAAGTGTAATAATTTTGGGCACATAGCTAGAAATTGTAGAAGCAATTTTGTGAGTCCTATGCTAGATGCAAAAGGAAATAACACATCAAGTTGAAGTAGTAAAAAAAAAAGGGTTTGGAAGAAGAAACCAGAGGGACAAAGATCAAATAAATCCATGGTGGCTCAAACTACATTACATGCTCAGAAAGAGAAGAATATGTGGATCATTGACAATGGATATTCAAGTCATATGACTGGAGACAAGAGAAAGTTCATGCACTTCAAGAAGTTTGATGGAGGAGTTGTAACAACTCAGTTGCTAAGATTACTAGTAAGGGTACCTTGAGTCTTGATGGCAGAAAGACAAAAAATTATGATGTCTTGTATATAGAAGGGTTGAAGCACAATCTTAAGAGTGTAAGTCAAATGTGTGATAAAGGATATAATATCTCATTCAATGCTAAAGGCTGTGAAATTATAAATAATAATATTGGTGAGTTAGTTGCGGAAGGAAGCAAAAATGACAATGATGTGTATCATCTCAGTGAGGTTAATGGACAAAACTATTTTTCCATACAAAGAGAAGAGAGTTGGATCTAGCATAAAAGGTTGGGACATATCAATTTTGATGATCTTGTATAGATTATCTCAAAAGGAATGGTAAGGGATATTCCAATAGTCAAGAAGCCTCCATCTACTAGTTGCAAACCATGTCATGAGGAAAAAAAGATGAAGACCAGATTTCCTACTAAGGAATATTCTACAACAAAGTCATTGGATTTGATTCATACAAATCTATGCATACCAATGAGGAAAAAGAGCATTCAAGGTGACAGGTATTTTATGATGCTTATTGATGATTAGTTTAGAATGACTTGGATTAATTTTCTGAAAGAGAAATCAAAATCCTTTGAGAAATTTAAAGCATTAAGGCAATGGTTGAAAATGAAACTAGAAGAGAAATCAATTGTCTAAGATCAGAAATAGGTGGAGAGTTCACTTTCAACATATATGATGAATTATGTAGATGCATGGGATCTAGAGATAATTTTCTACTCCTAGAACTTCTTAGCAAAATGAAGTTGTTGATAGGAAGAACTGGACTATACAAGAGATGGATAGAACAATGTTCAGTCAAGAAAAAATATCAGATATGTACTGGAAAGAAGTAGTTCAAGACAATAATTTACATCTTGAACAAAGTACAAATCAAGCTAAAGACTACCAAGACACCATATAAATTGTGGAAAGGAAGACCAACTTCAGTCAGGCATCTTAGAATATTTGGAAGAAAATGCTACATCAAAAGGGATGATGAACATTTGGGTAAGTTTGATTCTAGATCTGAGAAGGTATTCTTCTTAGATATTCTATGACAAGCAAGGAATATAGATGTTATAGAAAAAGGTTGAAAAGGATTGTGAAAAGTTTCAATGTGAGTATTGATGAAACAATACAATCTACTAAGGATCCAAATGAAGAAGATAATGAAGATTTAATCAACAATAATGATGAAGACTTAGAGAGAAAATCAGAGAATACAAAGAATTCGAATAAGTATGTTCAAAAGAACCATTCCAAAGATCAAATCATAGGAGATAAGGAAAATGGAGTTCAAACTCAAAGAAGAATTGAGAAATAAAATGAATATGTACACTTCGCCTTACTATAAAAAATTGAACCAAGTTCTTATACAGAGGCAAGCAAAGAAAAAGGTTGGATATATGCCATGAAAGAAGAGTTGACTCAGATTAAGAAAAATGAAACTTGGGAGTTGGTTCCTAGAACTAAAGACAAAAATGTCATTGGTACCAAATGGGTTTTAAGAAATAAGTTGAATAAAGATGGAAAAGTGATCCAGAACAAGGAAAGACTTGTATGCAAAGGATATGCTCAAGTTAAGGGAGTTGATTTTGAGGAGAAATTTTATTTGGTAGAAAAGGTTAGAAGCAATCAAAATGTTTTTGGCATTATCCAAATTCAAGAATTTTAAGGTCTATCAAATGGATGTCAAATCCACATTTTTGAATGGAGAGTTAGAAGAAGTACCTATATTGAACAATTGAAAGGATTTAAATGTTCAAACAAACCAAATTTTGTGTGTAGACTAAAAAAGGCTCTTTATGGACTCAAACATGCTCCTAGAGCATGGTATTCTAGATTGGATAGATATCTGCAACATGAAAGTTTCAGGAGAGGCAGTGCAAACAACTTCTACATAAAAACAAAAGGTGGTTAGTTACTGATTGTTGTTGCATACCCCTGTAATTTCACCTACACTTTTGAATCCACTTTAGTTTCCACTCCCTTAGTATTTATGTAGGTTCATCTTAGCCCTTGCATCAAAATTTTCCCCCTTAGGATGCTTAGTCCCCTTTCTAAAAACTACCTTCTATAGTGTAGGAAAAAGTATCCCTTTTTCCACACTTAATTTGAGAATAATTAATAATAAAATGAGCTTAATTATGCCTTTATTTAGTGTTGTAATATGTTTTTCATATTCACATTAAGTTTAGAGCCCTTTTTAATAAAATGGACTTAATTGTGCCTTATTTAGGGTGTTGTAAGGTGTATCTTCACACTTTCACACTAATATAGGGCTTTATTAATTGATCAAGGTTAATTTTCCTTAATTGGCCCCTTTAATTCAAATCCAAGCCTAATTAAATGCAAATTTTGAGGGATAAAACCCGAAATTCATAAATGCCATTACACAAAACTTAACTTTGGAAGATGTGTGTCCTAGGTAAGTGACCTATGACCCATTCACCATAGGGCGAATGTGTTCTCACTTAATTCTAGGACCCTATTTTTGCATGAAATTTCACCTTGTCCAATGTGTGTCCTAGGTGAGTGGCCTAGGACCCATTTTCCCTATGGCGAATGGGTCCTCACTTAGACCTAGAACCCTTCTTTTGGATATGTTTTTGGTGGTATTTTAATGATTTCAAATCCATAATTCAATGTCATCATGTGATATTTAAATTTTGAGAATTAATATTAAGTTACATTTTCACTTAGTTTCCCCCTAGCAATTTTAAGTCTTCAAGCATTCTAGCAAGTTTATGAGATCAAGAACATTCAAGAGCAATTTCTAAGGCATTCAAGGGTAGATTTGAAGAAGATTATTGCAGCAATCAAGATTCATTTCATCATGTCAAAGATGTATTGCACCATGCATGTTGTTTGAGCTACTATGTTGATGTAGTGTTCAAGATCCATTCAAGCATATTCAAGGCATTATCTCTTGTATATGTCTAAAAATGGTCATGATTAAGCTTGTTAATTAATTAAATATAAATTATTTAATTAATTCTCCTAAAGTCATCTACATATAAATAAATTTAATTATTTATTTATATTGTTCATTCTTATAATTCTTCTACCTTAATTAAATAAATAACTTTATTTAATTATTGACATTTCCCATATTCTTCTTAATTAAATTAAATAAATTTTCATAATTTATTTATATTGATTATCATATTATTCTAAAGTTGAATATTTAAATTCAAATATGGAATATTCTCTTCATCCCATAATTAAATTAAATATTAAATATTTAATTTAATATTTTCTTCTCACTCCATAAATAATTAAATATTTTTAAATATTTAATTACACTCTAAATTCATTTCTAAAACATAATTAAATATAATTTATTTAATTATGCGAGTTTCTATATCCATCTTCACTTACAAATTAAATAAATTTATTTAATTTAATTATAAACTCATTTTAACTCATTCTTCAAAACGAAAAATTCCCTTCGGATCTCAATGACGAAAATTGAAGGAAAAGGGAAACCTTCTATCTCCCTCTCCACTTTTGAAAATATTCCACCGTCCATTCTAACAAGCTTAATCTGGGCCATTAATTGTGTCAGCCAATCAAATCCTTTCAAAGACTATAAATACTGGTGCTAATCCAAGCTTTGGTTACACACGCATACACACGCATACACACGATGAACGCATGAACATACACGCAATCAACTTATGCACTCACATCCTTTTAGCATCACAACAATATTTTCATCTTAGCATAGTCTTGCATTGAGCATAGTATGCATTTTATTTACATCTTGTTCTTCAGTTGTCCATTTTGTTGAGCTTGATCTGCTGAATCTGAGAGCAATTGGAAACAACAAAACGCTGGAGTTAGAGAGAAATAAGATGATTTCGAGGAAGCTGCAGTAATAGTTTGTTCATTCTGTTTTCTTTTTCAGTTTTCCTTGATATAGTGTCTTATTGATATGTGTTTGAATTCATTCATAATTGATAAATTTTTCACATACACATAAAATGGTGCCCACCGTGGGGCCTTTGCCCCAATTTTAACATCTTTTTGCAGATTTTTCTGACAGGTTACGACTAAAACGGTGTATTAGCACAATAAACACGCTTCAACGCAAGTCACACCCAGTTTAGCACCCTTTAACACTGTTATAGCGCCCGTTCATCATCCTGCAGCGCCCGTTCATCATCCTGCAGCGCCCATTCATCATCCTGTAGCGCCCGTTAGTGATTTAGTAGCGCTTTTAACGTCTGTTTTAGCGCATTTTTTTTAGCATAGATTTTCAAAATCTGCAACTGTAATCTGTAAAGTAAAATTTGACTGGACCCGACGCGACTGCGGCCAGTAGGAGCTTAATTGGAATGAACCAATCCTAGGATAGTCACTTAATCAAAATGAATCAATCTAGGGTAGTCACCACACAATGATCTTGCAATTAAAATTGAACAATTTGCTTTTGTGAAGCAATATCTTCACTTAGATTAGATCAATTGTGATTTGGGTTTTAAAACGAACATTTTGTTTGCTTTGTTTGTGGCAACAGGTTTATGCTCTCCCCTTAAATGGGTGATCAAAATACCAGACTTGCCTTTTCAATTTCATGAATTTTTACTGCTTTAATTACATCCTTTAGAGAGCCTATCGTAGTGGGAAAAAATACTCACCCTACGGGAACAACTCAAGTGGGTTCAAGCCAAAGCCAGGCTATTTCGCCCCACTACTGGGGAAACCCTCTTTTTCCAGTAGTGTGCAAGATAACCATCCCCAAAGCCTTTGTTCTAAAGGTTGGGAGGTCTCCTGAGGGAGTTTATTATTGCCGTACTGAACGAAAATCCTTACTACGAACCTAGTGTAGTGGCCAGCCGAAGTTAGTTTCCGAACATTCTAATAATCACAGTGCAAGGGGAGGGAAGAATATGCCCCCAAGACACTCACCATATAACTGCCAAGGATCATTTGCATAGGGGAATCTAGTATCCACTTCCGTAACTCTGAGTACGCGCCTGGAAAAGAAAAAAACACTGGCGCCCCTTCGGGGGTGACACGGCTATGTGAGTTGACGCAATTCTAAGATGTGGGTTGTTGATTACTAGAATGACCTACTTGAGCATTAAGAGTGAGTTTACTTGAATTGTATTTCATGTGCTAAACCTGTGAAAACATTTTCTTGATCATACACTTAGTGTTAGTATAGGGTTTTAAGAACAACTATTTTTCAAGAATGTTTGCTATGACTTCCATCACATTAAATTAGATAAAAGATCATCCGAAATGAACATGAAAAAAAACCACTGAAATTTTTCTCACCTTTCTGACATTCTGATATTTTATCCCCATGCTTAGAGATTGGAAATCAACAAAATTTTCCAACAAATCAGTTTCCAATAGGATTAGGAAACCCAAGAAACCATTAGGATACAAGAAAACATTACAAAGGAGAAAATTCTTGTACAAAAGTCGACACATCTTGCTTCATTACCGAGGATTTCTTCATAGATACCAAGACTTTGTTAGGGGATTCACTGATGAGTATGCTGTAGAACCTTTGGATTCACGAGCTTATTATCAAAGATTAGCTCTATCTCAATAGCATAATTTTAACCAACCTCTTGAATTTGACAACATACCACAACCTTCTATAGAATATCCTTCACATCCCAATCAAATCCTTAGGTGATTTTGAAATCTTTCTTCGAAAACAAAGACCATATCTTTAAGAGTGCGCCTCTCAAACAAATTTCTAATTATTGATTCAACTTCCCCAACAGGATTCTAACATCCTTCACCAATGGAAGCCACAATAAAAAATTAGGAACATCTTAGATCATATCATAAGATTCCACATCTTATTGGATCAAGATATCATCATCATCATCGCACTTGTCAAAACTAGGATCTAAGTTTAGAAGAATTCTTCAAAATCATATGCCTATCTTCACAAGATCTCAATTCAATAAATTGAAGGATGAAATCCAACAAGAAGGTCATACTCAAAACATTCAAGAAGAGGGTGAAAGCAGTAATCCTCTTTACATCATGAATCGTAATCCACTTTTCGACAAAGATACAGATAACAGAGAAGAAAATCCGTTCCACCAATACAAAGACATGAACAAAACACATATAGATAGTGATGAGGGACAAGATGAGGAATGTCTTAGAGAGGCTGAGCAAGATCCAAAATTTCACAAATCCATAGAAAAGATCTTGCAACGAGATAAAGAAAAATATTTTCGCTATCTAGCCGAACAAGGGGCTAAATTGCCTCATGACTTTAATACTGAGAATTTGAAAAACAAACCTAAAGAGACACCCCTATCTGATCTTAGTGCTTTGACTCAACAAATCAAGGCACTTCAAGGACAAGTTAAAGAGTTACAAGGGGGAACAACCACAAAGAAATATACTCTGGAGGACATTTGTCCTTATCCTTTCGATCGAAGTCTTAACATGATTCCTTTTCCCAAACATTGTGAAATGCCAAAATTTGATCGCTATAATGGGAAATCAGATCCAATCGATCATGTTAGAGACTTTTGAAACATGACATTGGAATTCGCTCACGAAGACACTTGATGTGACTATTTCCTAGGAGTCTTGGAGTTCACTCTATGGAATGGCTATCAAAGATTACACCTCCCATCAGGACATTTGAAGAATTAATCAACCTATTCATATCACAATATGCCTACAACATACAACACCAGATCACCATGATAGATCTCTGCAAAGTTGCACAAAAACTTGGTGAATCTTTCATTACGTTTCTTCAAAGATGGAGAAGAATGTTCGCCAAATATCCACGTCCTATTCCTAAAAAGGAAAAGATGGTTACCTTCATTAACAGTTTAAATTCAGAAATGAGCTATCATTTGAACTTACATTGTCCTCCTTCTTTTGAGAAAATGATTGAAGATGCCATAACCATTGAAAATGCTTTGGTCAAAAGAGGAATAATAAAACATGACAAAGACAATCCTAGCTCATCCAACCATCACAATAATCAGGACAAGTCTAAATTCTGGACTTGCAACAAGAATGTGGTGAATGATGGTGTTGTTGATGCGAATCAGGTCTCAACCAAACCATTTGTTCTCAGTACTCCAAGCATTCTCAACAACAATGTCAACTCGATTGCAAATCACGGAAACAATCCTCCCCCTCCAAGGAACAATATAAATCAACATTCTACTCCCAATCAAGGGACTTCCAACAACCAAGGTTACCGAGGAACCAATAACAATCACAATTCCTTAGGGAACACCTCGAATACAAATCCACAAAGATTTTCATTCTTCTCTAATAGAAGAACTTTCACTTCATTGGGTCAATCTTTAGAATCCGCATTCAAAGAGTTGATGGCCAAAAATGTCATTACTTTGCTGCCTCAACGAAACTATGAACCAGTGTAAAGCCTCCATCATGGAATGAGGCATACTATTGTGATTATCATCAGTGCAAAGGTCATCGCACAAATAACTGTCAAGCCTTGAAGAATACCATTCAAGACTTAATCGACAATGACATCATTACAATAGAAGGACATCAACAATCCAACGCAGACCACCAAGCATTTCACAACCCTTTGGCCAACTATCAAAAGGGTGAGTCTTCTAAAAAAAATGTGAATCATATCAATGATGATCATATAATCAACCATCTCTACACAGACAACGAGTGGGTAAATGTCATTAAAGTCAACAAGAAGGTGGAATATAGAGAAGTCAACGCAACAATAAGAGCACAAGCTAAAGTTGTCTTAAAGGGCGCCTCTTCAAAATCCACTGAACCTCCACCTCAACATCAATATGATTTGGTCAACCAACTACGGAAAACCCCCGCTCAAATTTCTATCTTGGAACTATTGAAGATTTCTCCAGCCCATAAGGAAATTCTTGAAAAGGCCCTCTTCGAAACAAATGTATCCACTGATTTGGATGTGAACCAATTTCAAGCCATGGTAGGACACTTGTCCTCACCCACTTGCCTCTCATTCTCTGAAAAGGATGATGTTTCCATAACTCATCCCCATAATTCATCATTGTACTTAGAAGTCATGGTTCACAAGTTTCGTATCAGACGAGTTCTAATAGATGGAGGTGCTGGTTTGAACATCTGTACCATGAAGTTGGTTAAGGCTTTAGGATTTTCTGAGGACTCCATTGATTTCAAAAGAAAGATTACCATAAAAGCTTATGATGATGAAGAAAGAGCATCCAAGGGTCTAATCATGCTGCCAATCAGAGTGGGCCCTATTATAAAGAATACTTTATGTCAAGTACTAGACCGTGATCTTGCATATAACATCTTGTTGGGTCGTCCTTGGATCCACGAAATGCAAGCTATCCCATCAACCTATCATCAATGTCTTAAGTTTCCTTATGATGGACAGGAAATCATGATACCAGCTGATAATTCAAATATTCAAACTTGTGCCAACATAAAGGCCAGTCAAGATACTTTGGTTCCTAACAATCAAGAAGCTCATGCTACTACTTCTCTAAAGATTGACACACAAATCAGTCAATAACCAATAGTTTTGACAAGAAATTAAGATTCAAGGACCATTGAGTTGGAGAATACTCTCTTTGTCTTGCCAATTTACCTACATCACCTCGATCACATGGACAACCGTCTATCATGGAACATCAAATATCAGCAGCATCAACATCAAAGCAACCACCAACAAAGCCAATCACAAAATTTAATGGACAATTCATCAAAGAAAAATTCCCCATGGAAAATCCTGAGGATACAAAAATTCTAAACTGGCTCTATAAAGATGAAGATGAAGTAGTCTTTAATGTCAAATTACCCACGGAAAAATATGGAAAAGGGTATTCAATCATCCAGAAGATGGGCTATGATAAAGGTCCTATCGGAAAAAGGAAGGAAGGAGTAGTTGAACCTATTCACCTCCACGGACTCGCTGCAAAAGAGAAAAATGGATTGGGCTATGATACTCACTCCAAAGAAAGCCCATCCAAACAATTGCATGGCACTGTCTTCACATTGCAAGAAGGCTTAGATTCACGAGAAGCATGTTTGACAACAATTTAGAACTTCTTGGATAACAATTCTGACACAGACTCTGCTAAATATGAATGGGACACCATTTACAATGATGAGTTCTGGAGGGAAAAAGAGGTTGATATAATACACCAGTACGCCCCAACTCTAATTGAAGGTCAAGGTTCAAGGACCCAAACACATGAATTCGAACTACAAAGTCACCATGATTCTAGTGATGCTGAGTCAGATCTAAACGAACAAGACTATCATGAGGACAATATCATCATTGATCCACCTCATACTTCGGATCCTACGGACCACTCCATTATGACCATAACTATAGCCGATTTCACACAACCTGACGATCCACTATCTTTGATTCATCCTGATCTCATTGATTGGGATTCAACCGAACCTATCGATATACCTATGTTTCGAAGTGACGAAGCCATCAAAAACTTCCTTTCCGCAAAGGATACAAATGATTGTTCCACCAACGATTTTCGACATAGAATTTTTGATTAGGAGAGTGTCAAGTCTCCTAGCTGCAAAAGTAAAAACAAAAAAGAAAGATCTAATGGTGAAAACTAGAATCTGGCAGTATTAGATCAAACAAAAGATAAAATAAAGAGCGTATCAGATGGTGAAAACATCTTTGAGGCACCAGACGATGGGAATCTTGACACTCTCCCGGAGCATTACCATGAGCGATCGCCTATTTTGATTGAGCCTACAAATGCCGTCAATCTTGAGACTTCCGATAAACCAAGGATTTTACAGTTAGCTGCATCAATGACAGAGAAAGAAATACCAGAGTTCATGGAATTCCTGAAAACAAATCAAGTCAATTTTGCGTGGTCTTACGCTGACATGCCTGGTCTTGATCCTGATCTTATCATGCATCACTTGTCTATCAAACCAGGGGCCAAGCCGGTGAAACAAAAACTCAGAAAGATGCACCCTCATGTTGCATTATTGGTTAAGGAAGAACTAAGAAAACTCCTTGATGTGGGCTTCATAAGACCAATCGACTATGCAGAATGGATCTCTAAGATTGTTCCTGTATCTAAGCCAGATAAAACTGTAAGAATATGCACAGATTTCAGAGATCTTAATAAAGCATGTCCTAAAGATGACTTCCCACTACCAAACATCGACACTATAGTTGATTTGACAGCTGGCCATGCCATGTATTCATTAATGGATGGTTTTTCTGGTTACAACCAAATCAAGATTGCACCTGAAGACTAGGAGAAAACAACTTTCACATGTCCATGGGGAACTTATTGTTGGAACGTCATGCCTTTCGGTCTAAAGAATGCTGGGGCCACTTATCAAAGAGCCATGACTACAATCTTTCATGACATGATGCATATCTTCATGGAAGATTATGTAGATGACATATTAGAAAAATCATACACCAGAGAAGGACATCTTGAAATATTGTCCAAAATATTTGCAAGATTAGAGAAATTCAAAGTTCGCCTCAACCCCAAGAAATGTGTTTTTGGGGTCAAATTTGGAAAACTCTTGGGGTACATTGTTTCAGAAAAATGAATTGAAGTAGATCTTACAAAAGTACAGGCAATTATGGAAATGCCTCCACCAAGGAACATCAGTCAGTTGAGATCACTACAAGGACGACTGCAGTCTATACGAAGGTTCATTGCATAATTGGTTGACAAAAGTTTACCTTTCACACATCTACTACATAAGAATGTTCCTTTCAAGTGGGATGACAAATGTGAATTGTCTTTTCAACAAATCAAACAGTATTTAATGACTCCACCAGTTCTCATACCACCAAATCCAGACAAACCACTAATCTTATACATTGTCGCAACATAGACATCTCTGGGGGCACTGCTAGCGCAAGAAGACTCTACAGGAAAGGAACATGCAATTTATTACATCAGTAGAACACTAACAAGTCATGAGCTCAACTACCCTTCTATTGAGAAGGCTTGTATGGTAGCAGTCTTCGCTTCACAGAAATTTCGGCATTACATGTTAACTCATACAATCAATCTGGTTTCAAAGATTGATCCACTCAAGTATTTGTTAAGAAAAACATCATTGACAGGAAGGTTAGCAAAGTGGATAATGATTCTGAGTGAGTTTGACATCCATTATGTTGATCGCAAGGCAATCAAAGGACAAGTTATGGCTGATCAACTAGCTGAAGCACCACTGCAAGCAGACCATCCCCTGCACATTGAATTTCCAGATGCTAATGTCTTTACTGTAGAATATAAACAACCATGGTCCTTATATTTTGATGGTTCTTTTACTCAACATGGATTGGGGGCAGGCATACTTTTCGTCACCCCTCAAGGACACACCATTCCTCGATCATATAGGATGATGTTTCCATGCACCAACAACATAGCCAAATATGAAGCATTAATCATCGGACTTAAAATAGCATTGGAATGGAGAATTACAGAATTACAGGTGTAGTGGTCATTTATCAGATCAATGACGATTATCAGACCAAAGATGACAAACTATTGCCATATAAAAAGATGGTTGATGACTTCAAGAAATACTTTTTGGACATCAAATTCACACAAATTCCAAGACTTGATAACAAAGTAGCTGACGCCATGGCTACGATTGCATCATTGTTACAACTCCCAGAAACTCAAACTTGCTATGAATTTCTGGTGGAACAATCATTTATGCCTGCTTATGATACCCCTGAAAGCCAAATCATTTGCCACTTGGTAGAATCGGATTCACCTTGGTATGGAAAAATTTATGCCTACCTCAAAGATGATATCTTACCACTCGATTTATCCCATAACCAAAATACAATTTTATCCGCCAATCTGCTCGCTACACTCTTATCGCTGACACTCTTTATTGCCATGGTCTTGATGGTACTCTACTTCGATGTCTTGAACATGAGGAATTTGACAAAGCTTTACAAGAATTTCATGGTGGCATTTGTGGTACTCATTCAAGTGGATTGACCTTATCCAAGAAGTTGATTAGAATGGGTTACTACTGGCCTATAATGGAGAGGGAATCATTCACTTTTGTGAAAACATGCTCAAAATGTCAAATTCATGAGAATCTCATTCATGCTCCTGCACAGGAACTTAAACCATTCACACCAACCTGGCCATTTTCTTAATGGGGGTTAGATCTAGTGGGAAAGATTCATCCTTCTTCATCGAACGGACATAAGTTCATCATCACAGCTACAAAGTATTTTACCAAGTGGATTGAGGCAGTCCCTCTTACTAAAGTTATTGGCAAACAAATATCATCATTCATACTCAACTATATTATTTGTCGGTATGGCATCCCCAACTCCATTATTACAGATAATGGACGTCCATTCAAAAATCAGGATGTGGATGAACTTTGTTAGAGATTTCACATTCAACATAGATATTCAACACCTTACTATCCACAAGGGAATGGCCAAGCAGAGGCCTCAAATAAAACAATATTAATTTTTTGAAGAAGACTGTGAATGATTCAGGGAAAGATTGGCATGTTCAACTCAATCCCGCTCTATGGGCCTATAGAACCAATATCCGCACACCAACAGGAGCAACACCATTTGCTCTTGTCTATGGAGTTGTAAAGACCCACACTTCCTTGAACCAAAAATTTCACTATTTTTTTTTTTAAGTAAATCCCTTAATGTCTTGCTCAATTAGTTGTATACTCAGGAACTTCTATCCATCCGGGATAGGCATCTAACCATACGAGTTAGGATAATGTCCATTCGAGACCAATATTCATCTATCCATCCAGGATAGGCATCTAACCTTTCGAGTTAGGTTAATGTCCATTTGGGGACCAATATCTATCTATCTAAATAACATAGACATCTAACCACATGGGTTAGAAAATGCTCTGGCCAGAGACTTAGACTCATCGGGACCATCCAGGTCCTGAGTCACTCTCTAAAGACTACACTCCCCTACTAGGAGTGCACCGAGGTCAACATCCTTAGGAGTATATGAGATAATAATAAAAGCTTGAGTCCCACCTCAGAATTTGGCCTAAAGCCTCGGGGAATCAAGCGAATCCATCCGGGATTCCTTCTGAGTATAACAAGTAATCTTTAACTTCAATTTTAATATTTATTTATCTTCCTTTATCTTAAGGTATCTTAACAAGTCCAATAAGGTAAACACCCTTAACCAATCCTAAATCCCCACCCCGAGCGCCTGCGTACTAGGGACAACTCTGTCCCTAGACTGCCTACATACACCGTTTCAGCACAGGATCAAGGCGTATAATATGTAGTTCTATTTTCTAATCTATTGTTGGATGTAAACTGTTTTGTGGGTACGCGACCCTTTCTAGGGCCATCTCCCCAGACAGTTTCTCTTCGGTTGCTACCCACATGAGGGAGCATAAAGATTCATGGTGATCTTTTGCTTGTTTCCTAATTCATCTATGTCCTAAATTCCTATAAGTCATGTCACCCTTTCCCGTTGAACAACAAATCATCAAAGATAAAAGAATTAAAAAGTCAATTTACATGCCCAAACCCTATTGGGGTTTTCTATGATTTTCACTAGCGGATGTAAGTCCATTATAGTATTATCTTTTTTAGATTATCGATCCAAGAGGGATTTCCCACCCCTTGGATTTTAACTCCAAAAATGTTCCTTATTACTCCCCGACGATTTATAGGGACGATGCCACAGACGCCGTTGTTGCAGCTTTATTAGGCTATAAGTGCAGTAACTCAAGCGCGACGACATTACCCGTAAATGTGAGTCAGAGACACCGTTAATACCGAACGCTGCTAGTTTTTATGTTTTCCTCCTCTTATTTAAGTTTTCTATCTAAGAAGAAATTAAATGCATTATCAAATAATAAGAAAAGTAGCTTGTGCACATAAACCAAATGGAATATAAAAACTTTATACCTTCTTGCTAAGGAAGTAAAATTAAATGAACTTACTAAAAAAAACTATTTATTCAAGTATAATTGCTAGAAAGAAGTATTACTTACATCCTATGAAAGTATAAATTTTTGTAACGAATTGAATAGTCAAATCCATTTATGAAATAAAAACACTTAAACATAAAGTTAAATTCTTCAAGATGGGTGATCTAATTTATAGATGGTATGAATCTAATTATTTTGAAATGTTAGTATTTTCTAGAAAGGAAAAGTTTGAATCTATTCGCATAGTCTATGTCATAGAATAAGTAGTTTTGATTTAAATTGCATGACACTAATATTTTCAAGATAAATATTCATCTAAGTTAGCATAAATAATTCCAACTCAAAGAGACTTCATGGCATAATCTATTGTTTCAAGACAAAAAGTTTATTAATTTTGGTTGCATAAATAAATAAATAATCCAACTAAAAAGAGACTTGATTTAAATTGTATAAGTTATTACACTAATTTCTTAGATAGATAAACCAATACAATGTCTTAATAAGAGCCTTGATTTTTAATTGTATAAGTTATACTACTAATGCCTCAAGATTTATGATCTATCTAAAGAAGGTTTGCATTAATTTGCATAAGTTTATTCTTGATAATATTTGAATAATTACATAATTATTTATTCACTATGACCTTGTTGTAATTAAATGAGTCAACCTTGTTTTAAGAAAAAAAATGAATCTACTTGTATATTGAGGGAGAAAATTAATTTAAAGAATAACCATGATATTTAAGTTTATTGTAAATATATTAAATCATAACTATGATGTGCTATAAACCTTAAATTCCAAAAAAATAAATTTATTACATGGAGAGAGAGTTACAATAAATCTAAGAGCTAAGTTTGTGGCATAACAAAAAAAAAATTTAATTAAAGATATGTTATTAATGCCTTAAGTTAGATAGTATTTTGTAAATTTAAGCTTATAATTTAGTGTTTAATGGTTATAATTATTATTATAGAGTTGTAATTATTGTCATAAAAATATAGTATTGCCATAAGATATAAATGTTGTCATTCCTCTATTTTAAAATTTCTATAACTAAGTCCATACTCATAGTTTATTATTATTTATGAAGAAAAGAGATATATTATAAGTCCATTAATTATATTCAACATTAGCTAGTAACCAATTCCATATTTGTTCAAAGGAAATTAAATACTATCTCATAGAACCATAGTTTGGACTAAATCTTCATCAACCATCGATGTTAGTTAATTTATTGTCTTGCTAAGTTAGGATAACTTTATTAAAATTAAGAAGTTTATAGATTATATATATATATATATAATATATATATATATTTAATGAATAAACCCACCCTTTGATAGTTAATTAGACCGAATATTTTATTATTTAATCTATTCAATTGATACCCTTTTTGTTAAAACAAAATTCTATTAATTTATTTATTTTTAAAGAACAATCTAACTTTAAAACTTATTTCGTTTAAGAATTAAATGAATATTAATTAGATATTATAAAGAACTTGAATACAAAAGCACATATATATTTTAACACTAATAATATAATAATTCATTTATTTATAAATTTTATTTTATAAAAATTGATTTAGATTTGTAATAACATTAATCGGATTAAAGGAAAATAATTTCTTTGTAAATAAACATAAATGAGAATAAATATATTGATTTAAAGAAGAAAAAATAAAATAGGAATAATAATAGTAGAAAGATTAGTTCCATTCTAGATTTAGTTGGAAAAATAAAAATAAATAAAGAATAGGTTGATTCTAGCAAATTTTCTAGATTTGATTAGTTATTCTAAAAGCAAATCAAAGTAAAGAATACCTTGATGTTGATGGAGTTGCAACAAATCTTCTCTTTGTGCCTTCTTCAACTTGATTCTTCCTCTTCAATCCTATCATTCTTCAAAGTGATAGCATAAAAATACCATTCATGTGTTGTTGATGAGAGAAGAAATGGCCTCAATTTATAGACTTGAAAGGAGGTAAATGGAGGGTCAAGATTGAAGATTGATTCAACGGCTAGGATTGTTTGAGAAGGTGGGGTTTGGATTGATAACCTCACTTTGTGACAAGTGTCACAAGAAGAAGGTTTTAAAAATAGGACCACATGGCATGGGGAGAGGAGCCAAGGGTGCTCACACATGTGTGAGCACACCTTGGGAGAAATGGATATGACAAGTCTCCACACCTTTTCCAAGACTATAAAATTCGTCACTTCTCTTTAAGTGACCTTTTTGGGGTTCATACTTTGCCCAAAAGGCCATATTATGTTTTCAATAAGCTTCCACCCCATAGGTACTTACCCTGGAGGGTTCATTTTTACCCTAAAGTCAATAGAACAAGCCCAAATAACTATATGAAAGAGAATTCTAATTTTAAAATACAAATTTTGATTTGTGAGCACACCTTGGGTAGATGTGATATTGACATGTCTATGACATATAAAAGAGAGGGTGGCTTGATAATGACATATCTATGACATGTAATGGAGGGTGGTTTGACCATGTGTGCTCACACATGTGTGAGCACACATGGGGAAGCCAAATGGCTAAAAGAGGAAAGGTCACATGCATGGTGTAACTCCCACACAAGGGTGAGTGGGGGTGAGTTGTAAGGTGATAGTGACTTGTGCATGCAAGTTACATGTGAGTGAGATTAGAATAAATTTTTAAATTTGAAAAAATATAATGAAGATTAATTAATCAATTAATTTAAGATTAACTAATTAATGGATTATGAAGGATAGTGACATCTCCCTAATCCTAATTAATTAGATTAAATGATGTATTATATTAAATTAATGTGACTTAGTAAAATGAATTTTTTTATTAATTAAGTATAATGATAGATTGTGTCAATTAATAATGCTTAGGATATGATGGGTACACTTGTCACTTAATGAATTAGCTTTTTATTCACAATTATTTTATTCATCATTTTATTTTATTTTATTATTTTATTATTTTTATTTTTCTCTAACACTTATTTATTAATATTGTTAACTTTTATTTGTTCCTTTTTAGGAGTGTATGTATTTAATTTTTTTTGTTTTATTTATTTATGTTTTTCTTTATTTAATCTCTACTTTCTTCACACATAAATTAATTATATAAAAACACTTACATAATATTACCACACAAAATTATAATATGTGTAAAGTTTTAACAAAAAGAGGGTCATGACAAGAGTAGAAGCCATACTACCTTTAGAAGTTGAGATTCCCTCACTCAGAGTATCATTGAAAGGTCTTACAATAAATGATGAATACAGAGTTTCCCGACTCCAAGAACTGGAACTCCTAGATGAGAAGAGACAAAGAGCCGCTGATCATTTAAAAGCATATCAACAGATGATGTCTCGCAGCTATAATCACAAAGTAAAGCCACGTAATTTTCAAGTGGGTGATCTTGTTCTGAAAGAAAACCCACGCAATTAGCAAGACAGAGAGAAGAAAGGAAAGTTTGAACCAAATTGGCTAGGTCCTTATGTGGTTATCGCAGTCTATAGTTCAGGAGT
This sequence comes from Sequoia sempervirens, assembly GCA_007258455.2. Taxonomy (NCBI): domain Eukaryota; kingdom Viridiplantae; phylum Streptophyta; class Pinopsida; order Cupressales; family Cupressaceae; genus Sequoia; species Sequoia sempervirens. The sequence continues at coordinate 6,895,430 of VDFB02058242.1, forward strand.
CTACAAGCTATCGATGCCAGAAGGGGACCTGTTTGATGAACCTATCAACAACATGCACCTAAAAAAGTATTATGTCTAAAGTGGTTATCATCATTAGAAAAAGTCCTGAAGAAATAAAAAAAAAATCAGAAAAAGTCCTGAAGAAATACAAAAAAATCAGAAAAAGTCCTGAAAAAATACAAAAAAATTAGAAAGAGTCCTGAAAAAATCCAAAAAAATCAGAAAAAATCCTGAAGAAATACAAAAAAATCAGAAAAAGTCCTGAAAAATGGTTACCCTAGTGAAAACTGGTAAACATCTCATTAGCGACCAAAAAAACATCATAGGGTGAAAACTTGGCAACAGGCAGTCTATTGACAAGAAAAATGCAATAAAAACAAATAGTGAAAATCTGGCAAACAAATGCTATTTGTAGCTCTCCATCTATTAATTCATGTTTTGCACTTAACTTTTCAGCCTTCATTTTCATACATCTTTTCCATCATCTTAGGGCCACACCAGCATCATGCTATCATCATTTTCCTCGAGCGATAATGTCTTATCATGGCTTGTATTGTACATATTCATTTCAACAAGTTGTGTCAATACCAAGGGCAAGCATTGGCATACTGGGGGCAATTGACTTTCAGGTTTTACCGAAACAATGAGACAACGACATCAAAAGCCAATCATGCAAAACAAAACAACCAAATCAAACCGTATAGATAACTATCCAATCATTGATCCATATCACAGTAGTTTTTAGCTGCGTACCCTATCATGACTCATATCTAGATGATCTATAATCTGAATAATGTTTGGAATAATAGTATTTCATTTTTGAACAATGGTTGTTTAATTTTTGATATCATCCCTCTAGAGCACACTCGATGATGTACTGAACTAGAGTGGCAAGGAAAGATGATGATTTTTCTTTGTCTGCTGTATTGAGGTTAACTATCCATTTTTTGCAAGTATGTCACGAGACATGATTTCCAAAGTTTATCATTGATGACAGTTCCAAATTTGCATTAGAAGGTGGTTACTCTTTGTTTATTCACGCAAGAAATGCTCAGGTCATCTCGGTGCAATTATATCTAGATGCTTGTATTAACTTGCTATATTAAAAATCATGAAAGTTGTACTCAGGTCATCATTGGTGCTAATTTCCCCTCTGATGCTTGTACACACTTCCAACATTTTAAAATGCTCTATGATGATTCAAAAAAGCTAGCAAAAAGGCTCAACAAAATGATTGGTTTCATTTAGTTGCATTTCATTTTAGGTCATTGTACATAACTGTATATTGGATTTGCATCAGAGTTTTTGACAGGCCAATGGTTGTCATGTTTCTTTGGACTATTTGGGGAGGACAATGCGAGCATTTGTTCCATTATCTCATCATCTCGTTCATTATCATTTCATTCATTTTCATTTCATTATCATTCATATCATTATCATATCATATCATTTCATTTCATCATCATTCACTATCATTCATCGCATTTTTCATTATCATTATCATTCATCGCATTTTTATTATCATTATCATATCATTTCATATCATTTATTCCATCATCATTCACTATCATTCATCGCATTTTCATTATCATTATCATTCATCGCATTTTCATTATCATTATCATTCATCGCATTTTCATTATCATTATCATTCATTGAATTATCATTCATTCCATTCATATCATTCATTTCCATTATCATTATTATTTATCATTCATCCCATTCATATCATTCATTACCATTATCTTTCATATCATTCATTACCATTATCATTCAGTCTCATTCTCATGATCATTTCATTCATTTTCATTATCATTAGCATTCATACCATTCATTGTATTATCATTGTTATTTCATCGTTTCATTCATTTCATTTCATTGTCATTTCATCATTTCATTATCATTTTACTATCATTATCATTTATTGCATTGTCATCATTTTATTATCATTTCATTATCATTTATTGCATCATCATTCATTTCATTTATATCATTTTTTTCATCATTTCATTCCTTTCATTTCATTTCATTTCATCATTTTATTATCATTTCATTATCATTTATTGCATCATCATTCATTTCATTTATATCATTTTTTTCATCATATCATTCCTTTCATTTCATTTCATTTCATTTCATTTCATTGTCATTTCATCATTTCATTATCATTATCATTCATTGCATCATCTTTCATTTCATTTATATCATATAACATCTCATTTCATCTCATTTTATTTCACTACCATTATCATTCATTTCACTATCATTATCATCATTTATTTCATCTCAGTATCATTATCATTATCATATCATTTCATTATCATCATAAATCCATTATTATTCATTTCATTTATCATTTCATTTATCCATTCATTTTTATTACAAATTGTTAGATTTCATCACATATCATTTTATCATCCATCTTATCACTATTTACTCATCTCACTTCATATCAGTATTCCTATCATTTTACATCATATCATATCATTTTATCATACAAATTATCATGAACACAACATTCATTTTTCATTCATTTATCATCATTTACCTGCATTGGAAAATCCAAAAGTAAACATTCCATATATAAATTTTCATATCATTTTCATAATCACATCGTAAGTCATCCACTTGCATGACATCATTAGCACGCATCATCAATCATCATCATCATAATGAAAACATCATATCAAATCATCTTGCATATCCTGTTAGTCATCAAATCATTCAAATGCATACCAAAATCCATAACACATAGAAATAAATGCATATCACATCATCATATCATAAATGCACATCATATCATCAAAATCATCGCCGCTGCATATCATCACTCATCACCAATAATACAAATATCCAAATATCCAATGAAACTGAAATGTCAAAGAGAAATACATGAGATACGATCAAAAATCAATATACGTGCTCCAAAAATGATACACATGTGAGAAATATATTTGCTAGCTGGTCGATGCCCCTAATGGAGCTGGTCCGGAAAGAGGTGGCCTGCCACTGGTACCCGCGTCTGGATCCCGCCGAGGCCCGGTAACCCCTAGGCTCTGTGTGCGTGTCCGTGACCTACTCTTGGTCCTAGTGTGGGACCGCGGGAATGGATCTCTGCGATCGAGAGGACATAACTCCTCATATCTAACTCTGTAATACTCGGCCTCCCTCGCTATCTCCATGCCCTCTGCAATGGAATCCCGCAATGATGCACTCTCTACACTGCCCATCAACCTCTGAGCAACGCCCTCAGCCTCCACTGCCCTCTGTCTGAATGCATCTCTCTCTGTCATCACTTGGGCTAACTGTGGGTCTAGGGCAGGTGTCTGTACCTGTGCCTGTGCCTGAGCCTGTGCCAGCTGTGCCTGCATCAGCTGACTCTGCAACTGTCCCTACTGTCCTTGTAATGTCTGCACCTGGGTCTAAAGGGTAGCTATCTGTCCCTGCTGTGCATCATTGTACACTCTCCTCAAGGAATCTATACCCCCGAGCTCCTTGTGATCATAGAGCACAAGGGTACCAACCACAGGGATACCTAATATCCTGTATACATCCTCCGGAGTCACTGTCACCTCACCAGTCAACATATGAAAGGTGTTGTGCTCTAAATGCCATCACTCTGCTAGTACCGTCAGCAATCCTCTGTTGGCCCGAATCGGCGGCATAATCAACAAAGATCTCAAACCACATGTATCTATCAGCGCTACGTCAGCAGGTGTCAACTCAGGTATCCTATCCCACCCTGCTGAGTGCTGCTCTCTAATTTGGAGGTTTTTGAAAACCTCCTATTTCCATCACAAGGATAATTAATCAGAATCATACCAATCATTCAATCTCAATCAACCAAAATCAATTATACTCATATCTATCAGTGACCTATATCAAGTGAACTATATCAGTCACTCATAGCAGACCCATATCAATGACTCGTACCAGTGCATCATATCAACGACCCATATCACATAATCAATCCTATCAGACAAACCAATACACAATCTATCTAGCTGGATATCATATCAATATGCTCTACCATTAATTACTATTTGTTTTCTATCGCAGAAAGCACATTTATCAAAAGTCATATCAATCATTTATCTGACATTTACTCGTTGTTTTTCATTCATGAGAAGCAAAGTTATCAGTTCAATCAGACAATCAATCAATTTACTCTTTGTTTGCTATTTTGGGGAAACAAAGTTATCACTTAGACACCAAATGTTCCATCATTTCTATCCATATCAGCATGATGACACGACAATTTACCTATCTATTGACTAAGGATGCAATATATATCATCATTTTCACATTACTATCATCAAATCATCAATTCTGCCTTTTTTTCCCAGAAGCGCTACTCTGTGGTCTCTATGCGCTAAAACCCATATGCGCCGTTCTTTTCGCGGGATGCGCTCAAATAGTTCCCCTATGCGCTATTTCCTATATGCGCTAACATTATCCACCTAAGCGCTACTTTAATCACTGGATGCGCGATTTCCCTTTATGCGCTACTATTTTTCCTATATGCGCTTTACTCCTAAATTTTCTCATCACACCCTATATGCGCTCTTGTTTTCATCGAATGCGCTAAACTGGTTTGATGCTAACTATTCAAAATATAGCCTATATGCGCTATTGTTTTTACCCTAAGCGCCGAAAAAATCATCGAAAGCGCTAAAACGTCATTTTCATATTCAAAATCTGCGGAAAAACAGTGCATTTTTTATTCAAATGCGAAAAATTTCAAAACACGAGCGGTTATATTAACTCACCGGTGGTCCATATGCTGCTGGCCTCTGGTATCGGCGAGATCTCTCAAATTGGTGGCGATGATATGGAATCTCCATGTCACGAGGTCACTCTCAGAGCTACAGTATTCACAAAGTCAAAAAGTGCAAATTATTTGTCTCTTTCTACTTTTTTTTACCTTTTTAAAGGTCAAACAAAGGTAAGTTTGCTGCCTGTTGACTTTGTTTTCAAAATGGGACATTCTTTCCATCATTTTTCGGGAGCTAAATCATTCTCTCCTCCGCATAATATCATTATCTAATCTCGATTGTTTAGCAAAATTTTTGCAATTCATATCCTCATCTGTGATTTACCTCCTGAGGGGGCATCATCAGCAGCAACATCAATATCAAAAATGTATCAGGGGCAAAAATCTTATTTTCTTTGAAGCAATGCATTTTACACATCACTTCAAAGAGGGGCAAAATGTATATGTCTAAAAATGGTCATGATTAAACTTGTTAATTAATTAAATATAAATTATTTAATTAATTCTCCTAAAGTCATCTACATATAAATAAATTTAATTATTTATTTATATTGTTCATTCTTATAATTCTTCTACCTTAATTAAATAAATAACTTTATTTAATTATTGACATTTCCCATATTCTTCTTAATTAAATTAAATAAATTTTCATAATTTATTTATATTGATTATCATATTATTCTAAAGTTGAATATTTAAATTCAAATATGGAATATTCTCTTCATCCCATAATTAAATTAAATATTAAATATTTAATTTAATATTTTCTTCTCACTCCATAAATAATTAAATATTTTTAAATATTTAATTACACTCTAAATTCATTTCTAAAACATAATTAAATATAATTTATTTAATTATGCGAGTTTCTATATCCATCTTCACTTACAAATTAAATAAATTTATTTAATTTAATTATAAACTCATTTTAACTCATTCTTCAAAATGACAAATTCCCTTCGGATCTCAATGACGAAAATTGAAGGAAAAGGGAAACCTTCTATCTTCCTCTGCACTTTCTAAAATCTTCCACCGTCCATTCTAACAAGCTTAATCTGGGCCGTTAATCGTGTCAGCCAATCGAATCCTTTCAAAGACTATAAATACTGGTGCAAATCCAAGCTTTGGTTACACACGCATACACACACATACACACGACGAACGCACAAACATACACGCAATCAGCTTATGCACTCGCATCCTTTTAGCATCACAATAATATTTTCATCTTAGCATAGTATTGCATTGAGCATAGTATGCATTTTATTTACATCTCGTTCTTCAGTTGTCCATTTTGTTGAGCTTGATCTGCTGAATCTGAGAGCAATTGGAAACAACAAAACGCTGGAGTTAGAGAGAAATAAGACGATTTCGGGGAAGCTGCAGTAACAGTTTGTTCATCCTGTTTTCTTTTTCAGTTTTCCTTGATATAATGTCTTATTGATGTGTTTGAATTCATTCATAATTGATACATTTTTCACACACACATCTCTAATCAAGTTTCATGATCAAGATCTACATGTTCATTGAGGCCACTTCATGCTAGTTTTCAGATTTATCCAAGGTTTCAAATAAGGTATCATTGTTCATGTTTCATTGTTTCATCACAAGGTTTAATTACCAAAATGGGGTTTGATCAAGACAAACCCCTATTCCCTAACAAACAAAACTTTTCTCCCCTTTGATGTGTGATTGTAGGGTTTAGGTTGAAGATCAATTAGAGAGAAAAATTGCAAAATTTATCAAAGTTTCAAGAAAAGTTTCCAAATCTTGGAAACTAAGCTACATGTTTTATTTTTGGCTTTCCGACAGTGTCTGACTAGAATTTGGGAGTGCAAACATAGAAGAATAGAACCCAAAAATTGATTTTCAGGAGCCCTAGCTAGGACCCATTCGCCATAGGGCGAATGAGTCCTCAACGAGGACTGAAAAAGTACTTTTGGTGAAAGGTACACAACATTTGACCCTTTCTAGATCTACCTTTTGATTGTTAGTTGGGTTACATTTGGTTACTGCTTCTCATTTGCACAATATAGTACACATTTTGAATGAAATTAGGAGAAATTAGTTCATCATAGTATTTCATTTTGGTGAACCCAATTTTTATATGTTTCATTATGGTGAACTTGACCTTTGATCATTACATTTTCTGATTTTGGAAGTCCTTTTTCATCCTAGGTTTAGATATTGCATTCATTTGCATCTCTTTGCATTGAATTAGGTCTCATTTAGGGTGTCTAGTTTTCATTCAACTTTGCATCTCATTAAAGGTTTTAGGATTGCATATTTTGCATTCTTCAAATCTGAAAAATACAAAAAAAAAAAAATAGTCCTCTTGCATATCATATACATCATATTAAATTGCATATCAAACTAGCTTCTCTAGGTTGTCATTTTGTCATAATTTCACTTGCATTTCACATTAGATTCATAGAAAACTGAAACTGAAAATTGCTTTAACAAACCCGAATCTAAAAATCATTGAAAATCACTTAAAAATATGCAAAATTTTATTTCAAAACCCTCATAGGGTGAATGAGTCCCTGATCAGGTCATAATCTAAATTTTCGGGCATTAAAATATTCATTTTTGCATTTATGTTTGTTGCTTTCAGATTGGTGTTATTGTTTGCAAAATTTCTATTTCATCAATTTGATCATATCTAGCTTAATTTGGTAAAGTTAGTGCATTGTTTGATTTAAAAATTGCATTTACAAGACTTCATTTTTAGATTTTTGCATAGTGTAATCAACAAATTACCTTGTTTAGAATTTGAAAATTGCATTACATTCTAGGTCATTGCATTGCACCTTTACTCTCTTTCCATTTTGGGTTGAAATTGAGTTTGTTAAACTTGTATGAGCTTTACAACTTGGTGCCCTACTAGAAATACTATTGTGAGCCATAGTTTGAGACTCATGTCATCCGGCGATACACCATTCGCCTTGGATCTTGGGTTTTCTAACTCTATTTCTAATAGTGTTGATAATCAACCCCCTATGGATCATAGCATGCATACCTCATTTCCAATGACTTCCCTACCTACAACTAATATGCATGATGTTGTTCATGTCCTACAAGAGAACATAAGGTTGCTAGATGAAGAATTGAAAACTTTACATGACCTTGTGAGAGATGAACCCATTGCTATCCATGTTGTTCCTCTTATAGGAAACTTACGAAAGCTACTTAAATATGAACAAGGAATAGAATATGTATATAACTTGGGTTACTTCATCAACAAAATTTTTTCCCTTCTTCAACCCGCTTCCAATACATTACCTATGAATAAACGAAAAGAAGCCACACCTTCTGAACAATTTACTACCCCTAACACATCCTTTTTTGAAAAAGGAAAGGACTTGGAATTAGAAGATGAAGTTTTTGAAAACACAGTTATCATACCAAAGAAGAAGAAACCAAGAGTGCATGATCATCAAAAGATTCAGTTACAATAGTTGTATGAACCTCATGAATCTATTTATAACCTCTTACAAATTTACAAAACTGAGACAATCTTCTATGCTCTTTTACATTGACAACTAATCGAATTACCACCTAAACATGCAAACTTTACCAAAAGACAAACTAGCAAATATGAACCATATTGTGCTTATCATAGATTATTTGGCCATCATACCGACAATTGTCATGTTTTAAAGAAAGTATTGAAGAAGTTTGCACCCTCTAAGAATCAAACTTGACTAAAATTATGCATTTCACTCCTTGCCATGTAATAGTTTTAGGATCCTAGTATGCTTACTATTACATGTTTTACATTCATTGAAAATAATTCTATCGCAAGGAGCTCATTTTCATCACCCATCTTGGCTCATCCTTGTCCTACACTTAGTGGGGGCGAAGGGTTAGATAGCCTTTTCCTAACTTTGGTACTTTTCATTGTCCCTTTGGCTAGTTGTGCACCTTCTATATATACTGATCAAGATTGGGATGCAGACAACCTACTATAGGCTGACTCACATGTGCCTTACTAGTATTTTGCTTTGTTTTCTTTTTCATGTTTCTTTATGTGATTGCATGTGCATAATGTGATCCCCCGTGTTGTTTCATTTGATGTATCTCTCTCTCTCTCTCTTTATGCAATCCTCTATTTGCATCTACATTCTTCTATATGTCATGAACATTTTACCTTTTTCACTTGTCTTGTGTTTTCCTTTTGGGGATGACGCAAGGCATCGAGACATTTAGGTCTCTTCCATGTTGACCTGAGAGGATTTTATTTTTTCTCTCTCTTTATGTTTCATTCTTCCAGTTCTATGATTATTTGGGGAATGATGATGATTCTGAGCTCTATAACAACATTGTAGCAATGATATACTGACCCTGAATCCATAGATCCCTTATGTATTTTTGGGGGCAACCCCTCCTTCCTTTTTCATGACATAACTTCATTTTGGAAACATATGATTTGGCATAGGGCTTTCCGAGTAAGCTCTCATGTCTTAGGATTGAACATTGGCTACTTTAAAGCAATTTCTCACAATAATGATGTTAGCAATCACTTTAAAGTGGGGCATACATCGATAATATCTTTCGACATTTTTCATGTTTCATGGTGCAATTTTCTTTTTTTCTTGTGATGTATCCTTTTCTTGGCGGTGTCATTGGGTTTGATGTCCTCCAAGAGTGCGATATTTCTTAGTGTATGAATTTCCTCTTAGTGGTGATGCAACACATTGCATTCCCTAAGTTGTGAATCTTTTACTCTTGACTTGTCCTCTCTTGGAGACATTAGGCACGATGTTCCCTAAGAAGACCTTACACAAACTAAGCAAAATCCCTTTGAAAAAAAATAAATTACTAGCATTATTGTTCATAAGTGTTTGACATAATGCAACTTGCTAACCTTGTGAAGCTCGAACCCTAAATTCAAGGCCACCTAGCATAACACACCTTGCTTTCCTGTGGAGCCTTGCCTAGCATTGTGGCACCTTATTGAAGTTATCAGAGGGATAGCTTTGGTATGGTTAGTATGATGAGAAGGTGACATAGAGGCATGAATTTCTCATTGTACGGTGAAAAGATGACATAGAGGCGTGACTTTCTCACTAAGCCATCATATTGGAAGACTCACCTAGTGGATAGCCTAAAGTTCTACTACCTCAGAGTGAGCACAAACTGATAGCTTAGATGTGTTTGAAATTGTGTTGGACAATCTAGGCTTAATCTTCTTGATCTTTGATGTTGTATGATTGTGTATCTTTTTCAATGTTGCATACATAAGTGTCTTGAATGTCTACATTAGTGTGATTTTGACATGAGGTCATCCTCTCACTAAAGTGGGGGAAAAATTTAGTGTCGGAAAAAGTATCCCTTTTTCCACACTTAATTTGGGAATAATTAATAATAAAATGAGCTTAATTATGCCTTGATTTAGTGTTGTAATATGTTTTTCATATTCACATTAAGTTTAGGACCCTTTTTAATAAAATGGACTTAATTGTGCCTTATTTAGGGTGTTGTAAGGTGTATCTTTACACTTTCACAATAATCTAGGGATTTATTAATTGATCAAGGTTAATTTTCCTTAATTGGCCCCTTTAATTCAAATCCAAGCCTAATTAAATGCAAATTTCGAGGGATAAAACCCAAAATTCATAAATGCCATTACACAACACTTAACTTTGGAAGATGTGTGTCCTAGGTAAGTGACTTAGGACCCATTCACCATAGGGCGAATGTGTCCTCACTTAATTCTAGGACCCTATTTTTGCATGACATTTCACCTTGTCCAATGTGTGTCCTAGGTGAGTGGCCTAGGACCCATTCGCCCTATGGTGAATGGGTCCTCACTTAAACCTAGGACCCCTCTTTTGGATATGTTTTTAGTGGTATTTTAATGATTTCAAATCCATAATTCAATGCCGGCTTGTCATATTTGAATTTTGGGAATTAATCTTAAGTTACATATAAATATAAGGTTGTTTCACTTAGTTCCCCCCTAGAAATTTTAAGTCTTCAAGCATTCTAGAAAGTTTATGAGATTAAGAGCATTCAAGAGAAATTTTTAAGGCATGTTCAAGGGTAGATTTGAAGAAGATTATTGCAGCAATCAAGATTCATTTCATCATGTCAAAGATGTATTGCATCATGCATGTTGTTTGAGCTAATATGTTGATGTAGTGTTAAAGACCCATTCAAGCATATTCAAGGCATTATCTCTAATAAAGTTTCATGATCAAGATCTACATTCATTGAGGTCACTTCATGCTAGTTTTCAGATTTATCCAAGGTTTCAAATAAGGCATCATTGTTCATGTTTCTTTGTTTCATCCATTCATGTTTCATTGTTTCATCACAAGGTTTACTTACCAAAACAGGGTTTGACCAAGGCAAAGCCCTATTCCCTAACTAACAACATTTTTCTCTCCTTTGATGTGTGATTGCAGGTTTTAGGTTGAAGATCAATTAGAGAGAAAAATTGCAAAAGTTGTCAAAGTTGCAAGAAAAGTTGCCAAATCACGGAAACTAAGCTACAGGTTTTATTTCCGGCTTTTCGATAGTGTCTAACTAGAATTTGGGAGTGCAGAAATAGAAGAATAGAACCCAGAAACTGATTTTCAGGAGCCCTAGCCAGGATCCATTTGCCATAGGGTGAATGAGTCCTCAGTGAGAACTGAAAAAACACTTTTGGTGAAGGGTACACAACATTTGACCCTTTCCAGATTTTCCTTTTGATTGTTTGTTGGGTTAGATTTGGTTACTGTTTCTCATTTGCACAATATATTACACATCTTGAATGAAATTAGGAGGAATTGGTTCATCATAGTATTTCATTTTGGTGAACCCCATTTTTATATGTTTCACCTTCTTATGTTAGCTTTGTGTTAAACCTTTTCCTTGTTCCCACCATTTTTAGGATGATTTTTCTGGACACTAGTGTGTCATGTGGATGCCCGCACACTGTGCCAGCATCCCACAACATTTCAACATTAAAACATCCATTTCCCTCCTCTTCTCTATTTAAAATCTATCTTTTTACTTCTATTATCTCTCTTGGTATTTCTCTCTTGGACATTCTCTCTCACTCTCTTTCATCTTTCTCAATCTCTTTCTCTCAAGCTTGTACAACTCTCTATAGCTTGCTATAGTGGTCTCAATCTCTCACAATAGTCTTTGCATCTCTCATGGCTCTCATAGCTCTCTCTCTCTCTCTCTTTGGCTTCCTCAAGCCTTGCTGGTAATATCTACTTATCTTATGTCTTTGAGAATCTTTGGGATTTATCACATCCCTTGTCTATGCATTTTATCTTCTTGTCTATTTATCTATCTATCTAGCTATCCATGGAGGTGGAAACACTGAAACAAGGGTTTGATTGAGACAAGCCCCTAAACAACCCCAACATTTTCTCTCGGTATTATGTGTGAAGGTGTTGAATATATTCTTTTGTTGGAGGCTTCATTGCTTGGTTTGTTGTGAGGCTTTCTTTCTCTTCCTTCATTCTATCATCTACATTTCATCCAACTTACATTCTTTTAGTTGTGTTATTTTTAGTTATTTCTGTGCATTCTTGAAGTTCTTAGCAGTTAGAATAGAAGTAGTCACTTTTTTTTTGGGTACGTTCTTGGTTTTTGGTCCATATGAGACGTCAACGCATCATAGGGACATCCATGCACTGTGCTATCATCCTTAGCCGAGAGCTTGTTAGCATGTCAAGAAAACCTTTGTGATCTACTCTTTCTATTTTTTGAACTCTCATCATTTTATCCTATCACCCGAGCTTTGTTCTTTGAGGTAGTTGAGTGTAACAACCCAACCCATTACACTTGAAATTTTCACTTTTTTTTTTTTAAAGTTAGTAAGTGTTCATTATCTTGTATACTCAAGGAATAGTTTATCCATAAAAATAGGATAGGAATCCATCCATCAAAACAAGATGGGAATCTGACATCTATCTATCAAAATAGGATAGGCATCTATCCATCAAAATAGGATTGACATCCATCCATCAAAACAAGATGGGTAAAATGATCTGGTCAAAGACTTTAGAATCATCTAAGTCACTTTCTAAAGACTACATTTCCTAAAGGAAGTGCACTGAGGTCTATCTTTAGGAGGACATAATAATAATGATAAAAGACTTGAAATCCACCTCAAAATTTTGGCCTAAGGCCCTTGGGGAATCAAGTGATCCTTCTTGGATCCTTCCAAAGTACAAAATGTTTATTTTATCTTGATATTAATATTTAAAATTATACCATTTTCTCTTAAAAGAATAAATTTTATTGATTGAATTAATCATATATTATTAATTGAGTTAACATACTTACTCCTTAGATATTCCCTTAGCCCCATCCTTGAATTCTTGAGTACTGGGAACATCCTTCGTATCCTAGACTTCCTACATACCCTGCTTCCAAAAGGGATCAAGGTGTAAAATATGTAGTTCTACTTTCTAATCTAAGTTTGATGTGAACTGTTGTGGTTGCTCTTAGAAGTGCATGAATAAATTCAATAAGCTCAAGATGATAATGACTAAAATACTTCAAAGTTTCGTGGTGCCTTTGAAATAGGGTGAAGGGTTGTATTTATAAGAGATGAATACTCAATTGACGGGATAACAAATCAATGGACAAGATTGGAGGAGAGAATGAGAAAGTTGCCATTTTAACTCATGAAAGGATAATAATGACTTATTCAAATTAAAATAATGCATAATAGTGCACATGAAGTTTCCCACTTCATGCTTAGTTAATCGATGATGACAAAAGAAGTTTCTAAAAGGGAGAGTAGTTAACTAATAATGGAAGATTTAAATTCTAAAATGAGATGGAGTTAACTGATGAGAGAAGAGGAGTTGATTGGAAGAAAAATAGAAAGATGGAATAGATAAATATGTCAAGTCTTAATAAATAAATAAAATTTATTTATTTCTATCCTCCCATAATTTTGAAAAGATTTATATTGCCAAGTTTCTTTTCTTTTCTTCCATATTAAAAATATTTTGTATCAAAATTTTTATTTATTTATTTATCAAAATATCTGTTTGATTTTTCTAAATATTTTAATTTATTGAATTTTTCCTTTAGTTTAACTTTATAAATTAACCTTAATAAAATAAAAAAATAATTATTTCAAACTAGTTTAATAATAATAAAGAGTTTTCCAAATGTTCTAAGAAAGAGGGTCATGACATCTTCCCCCCCTTACATTGTGCATTGTTCCAATCCACTTGTAGATTTAGAATAATATTACAACAAAGTTATCATTCATCCATCAAAATTTATCCCACTAAATTATTTTATTAGGTCTTATTCTATAGGTTAAATAGATATAGTTTATAAGTTTGAAACTTGTTCATTTTATATATTAATTATGTTATACTCATCCAAAGTTTTCCTTAACTGAAGATACATGGTGTAAATTGAATCATTCAAAAAAATAAAAAAGACTCAATTTAAATAAATATCCATTCCAAAAATAAGATAATAAGTCATAAAAATGTATATCAATAAAAATATATTAATTTCAATAGTAAATCAAAAATGCCTATCCACTCTAGTAATAAGTTATAAAATACATTCATTCCAACAATAAGCTATCAATTGTATATCCATTCTAGCAATAATATATCCATTACAACATTAAGGCACAAAAAGTATTATTTCCAATAGTAAGTCATAAAATATATATTTATTGCAACAATAAGTCAAATATTTCCATTCCAACAATAGGTTATAAAATGATTTGATTTCAACAATAAGTCATAAAATGTATTCATTCCAACAATAAGTCATAAAATTTATAACTTCTCCAACAACAAGTCAAAATATATCCATTCCAAAATAAGTCATAAAGGATATCATTTCCAACAATAGACCTCTAAAATGTATTCAATTTCAACAATAAATCTAAAATCATGTGATGATTATGCCAAAAATTAATGTGAAAATATTAAACAACACTTTCATAAATATTAAAAAACAATTTCATCAAAGATCAAAGAAATAAAGAAACACTTAACATACACAATATGACTAATTTTAGTTGAAAGAAAGAAAACTAAATACAACACAAAATAAGACAAGTTAGAAATGAAGCATCAATAAAAATAAGTTCAAATTGTAGGTCACAAAATATTATGTGTCTTTAATTTACACAATTCGTAGTAGGCTCAAGGCCTAGCTTCCAAACTTGGCTCTGATACCACATGTAACAACCCAACCCATTACACTCAAAATTTTCATAATTTTTTTTTGTGTTTATTTTATTTTAAGTTATTAAGTGTTCATTCTCTTGTATACTCAAGGAATCATCTATCCATCAAAATATGATAGGAATCCATCCATCAAAACAAGATGGGAATTTGACATCTATCCATCAAAACAAGATAGGCATACATCCATCAAAATAGGATGGGCATCCATCCATCAAAACAAGATGAGTAAAATGCTCTAGCCAAAGACTTTAGACTCATCCGAGTCACTCTCTAACTTGAGTACATTCCCTAAAGGAAGTGCACCAAGGTCCTTCTTTAGGAGTACATAATAATAATGATAAAATTCTTGAAACCCACCTTAGAATTTTGGCCTAAGGCCCTTGGGGAATCAAGTGATCCTTCTTGGATCCTTTTGAGTACACAAGGAATTTATTTTATCTTGATATTAATATTTGAAATTTACCATTTTCTCTTAAACGAATAAATTTTCTTGATTGAATTAATCATATATTATTAATTACATTAACATACTCCTTAGATATTCCCTAAGCCCCATCCCCGAATCCCTGAGTACTGGGAACATCTTTCGTATCCCAAATTGCCTACATACCCTACTTCCAAACGAGATCAAGGCATAAAATATGTAGTTTTGTTTTCTAATCTAAGTTTGATGTGAACTATTATGGTTGCTCTTAGAAGTGTATGCATAACTTCAATAAGCTTAGGATGATAATGGCTACAAGATTTCAAAGTTTCGTGGTGCCTTTGAAATAGGGTGAAGGGTTGCATTTATAGGAGATGAATGCTCAATCGACAGTCAAAATTTGATAGCAAAATTGATGGACAAAATTGGAGGAGAGAATGGGAAAGTTTCATTTTAACTCATGAAAGGATAATAATGAATTATTCAAATTAAAATGATGGATATTGGTGCACATGAAGTTTCCCACTTCATGGTTATGTTAGATGCACAAGAAAATTGAGAGGGGGAGGAGGGGGGTGAATCAGTTGTATAATTTAAAACATCAAATACCCTCATTAACATTTAGATCTGAATTAGCCTTAAACCCTTAATAACCATTAAACCCTTATCATGCATCAAAAAAATATAAACATATGAAACAGTAATGCATACACATCCGTACACATAAGAACACCAGATTTACGTGGAAAACCCAAGAAGGGAAAAACTACGGTGAGGATTAGTTCACTAATATATGAATTACAACACCAAATATAATAAGGCTCAATGCTAAGGGCTCACTTCCGGTGGCTCACTATCTAGAAGAAAGAAGAATAGAAGAAGGGGTAGCTCACTACCAATTTGAATTGCTAACAATGCTTCTCTCTTATGTCGAAGATATAGTTCCATTGAAGCAAAAACAACTCATCAAACAGACTGAAATGTAGACACCTTCTACTCATTGCATTAGGAAGTCATAGGCATTAAGGCTCACACTCAAATCATCACAATTGATCACATTCACATGTTTCACATCACACACTTTTCTCTTAATCCACACAACAATTTTCTTTGCTTTCATACCCTCCGCGACCTAAAACAATCTCAATTAGGTTGGCCTTAAGGAAACATATGCACCACAACCATGCAAAATAAAATAGGTTGGCACCAAAAACTTCCACAGTATAAAGAAGTGAAGCCAAACCATGCCACTACTTAAATGGGACCCAAATCCACACCAACATGCTTCTCAACACTTCCTCAACCAACAATTATCCTCTGCAATTAGTGCTAATACTAAAAAGTGATTCCAAACACATCTCTCAAGGTCTAAAAATATCTTACAAACCACACAATAACACTCCAAAATATCCATACATCTCAAAATATTCTAGCATCATCAAAATATTCTAGCCACAACTACTGCAACCACCTGAAACTCAAGAACACCTTCATTCTATACAACCAAACACACTGGCACAGACATCCAACACACCAAAATTTTTTTTGGAACAACTTAGAACCTAAAAATTCAAGGGAAGATAGATACAAAAATTATTAGCACGTTTGTAGATCTGCAACACTAGAACTTTCACTGCAAAAAAATGTAAAGCAATCTCATTTCTCCCAAACACCCTATTTCATTAGACAAACATACTGTCAAAAAAATCTTCCATTGTAGTACAATACATAACCTAAAACTCTTGAGATGACACCTCTAAACACCTTTGATCACCACAACCAAATCATATTAGCATATCTTTAATCATGAAGAAATGCGGAGCAAAGCACTAAACACCACTTTGTCACATTGAACTCTCTTTTATTTAAATTTTCTCAAAAGTACTTGGAACCAAATAACCAACTTCATCAACAACATTACTAACATCTCTACAACACATATACATCTGCAACATGCAACACTTTCCAACTACAACAATCTCCTCAAACACAAGTTAGACCAACAACCTCTGCAATTATACTGAAGTAGGACATCAATGAAAAAATAAACATGTGTTGACATCAATACCAACCTTTCTAGACACATCATTAATAGTAGTAGCATTCCAACACTCTCTTGATACAAGGGTTTGACATCAATGACAACACCCAAGCAACTCACAAACAACTCAAGATTCCAACATCTCCAAACTTCCAACAATCTCCCCCTTTGTCATTGATGGCACCACCTACTTTCTAAAAAACCATCAACAACAAAAGCAACCAACATCAATACTGCAATAAGCAATACTCCCCCTGACTGGGAAAATTATTTACTCTTCACAAAATTCTCGTACAACACCTGCACTCTAAATCATCCTCCTCCTTTGCTCCTCAGACAATACTTTTCCATACTCTCCCCTTATGGTCTTCAAACCATATTCACTTCTACATTGTCAACTCTATCCATGTTTTTATTTCTCCTCTTATGGTTTTTCAACCAATTTAACTCTCTCCCCTTTTGACATCAATGGAAAAGGGTCATCAATTCATCCAACTTTCTTTCTTGTATTGAACTCATTTGATCTCTCCCTTCACTAAAATTCAAGGGGAAACACTTGAATACACCTCGTTGACACTACTTGCAACACCAACAAGCAACTACACTAATTATTTACTGCACTCTCTAGCAACTACTGCAACCTACTCCCCCTGAGAGGTAGCCATCAACATTAGTCCAGGACCAAGAATGTATCTTGAAATGCTTCCTAGACAGATGCACACACTTATGCATCTGGTTGAAAGAAGGAGTGGCAATAAACCCTAACTTATCCTATAGATACTCAAAAGTATCTTTTGGAAGATCCTTTGTGAAAATATTAACAACTTGATCCTTAGTAGGCACATACTTCAACTTCACCTCATTCTTTTCAAATTTCTCTCTCAAGAAGTGATAGCAGATTGAGATATGTTTTGTTCTTGAATGCATTATCAGATTCTTTGAAATATTGATTACACTTGTATTTTCACACATGATAGAAATAGGTTCATCATATGAAACTTTGATATCCTTCAATGTTTGCTTCATCCACAACACCTGTGTACATCATGATGCTATTGCAATATATTCTACTCTTGTAGTAGATAATGATACTGAATCCCGCTTCTTACTTAGCCATGAAACCAACCTGGTTCCAAGAAAGAAAGCACCACCACTTGTAATTTTCCTTTGATTTGCATATCCAACCCAATCTGCATTTGTATATGCACTCAAGGAGAAGTTAGTATCCTTAGGATACCACAAACCATAATCTAGAGTGCCCTTCAAATATCTGAATATCCTCTTCATTGCTGTAACATGAAATTCTCTGAGATCTTCTTGAAATCTATCCAAAATACAAACTGAATGCATGATATCTGGTCTAGTAGTAGTAAGATATAATAGTCCACCAATCATTGATCTATACTTGCTCTGATCTGTCTTAGGAGATTTATCATTCTTGCTCAACTTACAACCAATAACCATAGGAGTACATACTAGTTTAGAGTCATCCATTCGAAACTTCTTTAACATACTTAGATTGTGATATGAATATACCTTTCTTTGATTGCCTAATCTACAAACCAAGGAAGAAATACATCTCCCCACACATTGACATTTCAAATTCTTTCTGCATTTCCTCTACAAACCTTTTGCACATACCTTCATTTCCTTTAAATATTATGTCATCAACATATACCACCACAATTAATATTTGTTCTCCTTCAACTTTGAAATACATATTCTATCTATAGTACCTTTTCTGAATCCTTGCTGAAACAAGTACTTATCTAACCTAGCATACCAAGCTCTAGGAACTTGCTTCAATCCATACAATGCTTTCTTCAATCTATAGACCATATTTGGATCTTCTGACAACTGAAAACCTTCTGGTTGTTTAATGTATACCTCTTCTTCCAATTCACCATTCAAGAATGCATACTTCACATCCATCTGATAGAATTTGAAATATTTATGTGCTACAAAAGCTAAAAACATCTTGATAGCTTCCATTCTTGCAACCAGAGTAAAATTTTCCTCAAAATCTATACCTTCAACTTGTGAGTAACCCTTACACACAAGTCTATCCTTTTTCCTAACAAATTTTCCTTCTTCATTCAACTTGTTCTAGAATAACCACTTAGTACCAATCACATTCTTATTTGCCAATCTTGGGACCAATTCCCAAGTCAGATTCTTCTTTATCTGTTCTAACTCTTCCTTCATTGATTTGACCCAATTCTCATCTTTGCATGCCTCAGTCACTGTTTTTGGTTCCACCTCAGAAAATAAAGAAAAATTTACTTGTTCCTTTGTCATAGCATAATTTCTTCTTGTTAGCACACCTTTTCTCTTATCTCCAATGATTTGATATTTTGAATGATTCTTCTCCACATAATTAGGAGTCTTAGGATTCTTTTCCAGAGCTTCCTCCTCTTCAAATGACAACTCTTTTCCTTTGTCTTTAGCCTTTTCTTCTTCACTACAAGGGGATTCATCAGATTCATATCCTTCTATCAGTACTGAACTTTGATGTGGTTATTCATCCACTTTAACACTTGCACTCTCAACAATCTTCTTCAACCTTTTATTGTAACATCGGTAGGAATTGCTTCTTGTAGAGTATCTAAGGAAGATTCCTTCATCAGATCTTGCATCAAACTTTCCTCAATTTTATTCATCTATTTTGATATAGCATTTGCTTCCAAAAAATTTGAAATATTTCATAATGGGAGGTTTACCATACCATAACTCATAGGGAGTCTTTGAATTGTTCACCCTTGCTTGACCTCTGTTAAGAATGTATACTGCAGTATGAATTGCTTCTCTCCAATAGACATTTGAAAGATTATATTCCTTGATCATTGTCCTAACTACTTCCTGAATTGTTCTATTTTTCCTTTCCACAACTCCATTCTTCTGAGGATTTCTAGGGGCTGATAAATGCCTTCTTATTCCATGATCTTCAAAAAAAATATTAAAATCATTTGAAGTAAACTCACCACCTCTATCATATCTCAAACATTTTATTTTTAGATTCATTTCATTCTCATCCATAGCCTTAAATGCTTTAAACTTGTCTAGAGCTTTTGATTTTTCTTGCAGAAATGCAACCCAATCCATTCTAGAACAATCATCAATTAATAACATGAAATACCTATCACCATATGAGCTTCTAATTATTGTAAGCCCACATATATCTATATGCACTAACTCCAAGGGACCTATGGTAGAATATTCCTTTATCTTGAATCTTGTCTTTGTTTGCTTTCCAACTTGGCATTCTTTGTAGATTACATTGATAGGGTTGGTAATCTTTGGAAAATCTCTTACAACATTAGTAGAGCTTATCCTCACTAGGCTATCAAAATTGATGTGACCCATTCTTCTATGACATAGCCAACTTTCATTAGTTTGAGACATAAAACACTTTGCATCACTACCTTTGAGTTGATAGACATTACCTCCTATTCTTGTTCCAGTAGCAACTAGAATATCATATAGCTTCATTTTCTGATTTCACAACCACCATTCTAAAATACAAGATTATATCCTTTGCTACACATTTTTCCTACACTTAGAAGATTATGTCGAAGACCCTTGAAAAAAAGAATATCATCTGTATTATGCTTTCCATCAAAACTAATTGAACATTTTCCACAGATCTTAGCAGATGTATCATCACCAAACTTAACAAGACCACCATAATACTTTTCAAGCTTTAAAAACTTCCTTTTATCACCTATCATATGATTTGAGCATCCACTATGAATGATCCAACAATTCTTCTCCTCTCTAGCATGAAAAGTAGTAAACATAGTTCCTTCAATGTTATGACCTATTTATGAAGCACTTTCCTTCACACATATTTCAAGATTAGTAGAATTAGTTCCAACATTTCATGCCATGAACAAGAATTCATCACTTCCTTCATCTAGATAATTTGATTTTTTATCATTGGATACATCGTTTTCCTTTTCAACATAATAAATCTTCTTGAAAAATTTACTCTTATGATCCTTTTGTTTTTCATTAGTAACTTTGATTGGAAATTTAGATGCATAATGACCTATATTACCATAATTGAAAAATTTGAAAGGTAGCTTACCTCAGTATTTTCCAATACCCTTTTTCAATCTCACAAATTTTTCTTCCACCTCATCAAGATCATCTGATCTAATCAATTGTCTTTTTCCACTTTACATACTTTAAAAGCAGTTTCTTTGTTTGTAGCATCTTGACCAAACTCTCTCATTTGAAAAGAAGTTAAAGTACCAAACATCTGATCTCTAGAATAATTATCCAAATTTTGAGCTTCCTCAATAGTAGAAACTTTAGGATTATAAGCTTTATGTAGAGTTGTTAATACCTTTTTCACAACTTCGCTTTTTTCTAGTTTTCCACCAAGACCATTGATGACATTGATAACTTCATCAACTCTAAGCATGTAGGTAGTAATAGCTTCATCTTTAGACATCCTTAGGGTTTCAAATTTGGATTTGTAGTTTTGCATCTTTGCTTGTTTGATCTTATCATCTCCTTCATAGATACCTTCCAGCTTTATCCATATCTCTTTAGTAGACTTCAAACTTATCACCTTTCCAAGTTCACAATAAAAAAGACCACTCGAGATTGCATTCCTTTCTTTTCCATTGTTTTTGTAATCCTTGATCTCATCATTGCTTTTCAAACCATTTTTTGGCTAGTATAACCTTTTTTAATAGACTATCGAACACCAAATCTAAGAGAAACCATAAAGGACTCTGTCCTAGCTTTTCAATAGGTAAATTTTGTTCCATCGAACAAAGGAGATTTGACACCTTTCCTGTGCACCATCCAGATCTACCTCAAGCGGTTAAGCTTCTTCTTGGGAACCAAAGCTCTAATACCAATTTTTAGATGCACAAGACAACTAAGCAGGGGGTGAATTAGTTGTATGCTTTAAAACATCAAATACCCTCATTAATATTCAAATCTACATTATCCCTTAAACCCTTAACAACCATTAAACCCTTATCATGCATTAACATAATGTAAATAAATGAAATAATAATGCAGACACATCCATACACATAAGAACACGAAATTTACATGGAAAACCTAGGAAGGGAAAAATCACGGCGAGGATTAGCTCACTAATATATGAATTGTAACATCAAATACAATAAGGCTCATTGCTTAGAAATATAAAGAAAGGCTCATTTCCAGTGGCTCACTACCAAAGGATTCACTGCCCAGAAGAAAGAAGAATAGAATAAGGGGTGGCTCACTACCAATTTGAACTACTAACAATGCATCTCTCATATGGTGAAGATACACTTCCACTAAAGCACAAACAACTCATCAAACAAACTGAAATGTAGACACCTTTTGCAAATCACATTAGGAAGTCATAGACATTAAGGTTCGCACTCAGATCATCACACTTGATCACATTCACATCTTTTACATCACACACTCTGATCTTAATCCACACAACAATTTTCCTTATATTTATACCCTCCATAACCTAAAACAATCTCAATTAGGTTGGCCTTAAGGAAACGCATGCACCTCAATCGTGCAACATCAAATAGGTTGGCACCAAACACTTCCATAGTATAAATAAGTGAAGCCAAACCACACCACTACTTATATGGGACCCAAATATACACTAACACGCTTCTCAAAACTTCCTCAACCAACAATTATCCTCTGCAATTAGTGCTATCACTTCAGGTCATCCAAATCTGCACTAACACTAACAAGCAACTCCAAACACACCTCTCAAAGTCTGAAAATATCTTGCATAACACAAAAAAACACTCCACAATATCCATTCAAAATTTGAAAATATTCCAACATCATCAAAATATTCGTTGCAACTACTGGAACCGCCTGAAACTCAAGAACACCTACATTTTGTGTAACCAAACACACTGGCATAAACATCCAACACACCAAAAAACCTTGTAGAACAACTCATAATCTAAAAATTCAAGGGAAGGTAGATACAAACATTATAAGCATGTTCCCAAATTCACAACACTAGAAATTTCAACTGCAAAGAAATGCAAAGCAATCTTGTTTCTCCCAGACACCCTATTTCATCAAACATACATACTGTCAAACACATCTTCCACTATAGTACAATCCAGATGTTGAAACTCTAGATATATGAAACCTATGAACACCTTTGATCATCATGACCAAACCACATTAACATATCTTCAATCACAAAGAAATGGAGAGAAAAATAATGAACACCAATCTGCCACACTGAACTCTATTTTATTCAAATTTTCTCAAGAGAACTTGCAAACCAAGTGAACCAAATTCATCAACAATATTACTAACATCTTTGCAAAACATCTACAACATCTACAACATGCAACACTTTCCAACTACAACAATCTCCTCAAACACAAGTCAGGCCAACAACCTCTGCAACTATATTGAAGTAGGACATCAATGACAACACCATCATGCGTTGACATCAATACCAATCATTCTAGACACATCATTAATAATTGTAGCATTCCAACACTCTCTTGATACAAGGGGTTGACATCAATGACAACACCCAAGCAACTCACAAACAACTTAAGCTTCCAACATCTCCAAACTTCCAACAACTTAGTTAACCGATGATGACAAAATAAGTTTCTAAAAGGGAGAGTAGTTAATTGATAAGGGAAGATTCAGATTCTAAAATGAGATGGAGTTAACTGATGAGAGGAGAGGAGTTGACTGGAAGAAAAAATAGAAAGATGAAATAGATAAATATGACAAGTCTTAATTAATAAATAAATAAAATTAATTTATTTTTATCCTCCCATAATTTTGAAAAGATTTCAAGTGTCTTTTCTTTTCTTCCATATTAAATAAATTTTATTTATTTATTTATCAAAATATCTCTTTGATTTTTCTAAATATTTTAATTAATTTATTTTATTTTTATTTATTTTTCCTTTAGTTTAACTTTATAAATTATCCTTAATAAAATAAAAAATAATAATTATTTCAAACTAACTTAATTATAATAAGAAAGGGTTTTCCAAATGTTCGAAGAAAGAGGGTCATGACATTGAGGACCATTTGCTTCTTGTAGACTCTTCTTTTCCCGAGACTCGAGGGTAGCAAATTTCCCCCTTACAATACCAACCATCTTTGCAATTTGTAGGATTTTATAAATTGTAGTTGGAGTAAAAAAATCATTAAATGTAAGTTAGAATATCAATTAAATTTGGAATTTGAAAATTTTTCAAACTATGGTCAAGACTTGGACTCCAAAATACAAGTTCAAAAATAGATTCAAAATTTAAAATACAATTTAAAACATAAATATTCATTTTTAAGGTTTTAACTCCTCGAATAATCATATTTAAGACTTTTAAATAGAAAATTATTTATAAATGATATACTTAAATATCAAATAATTATATGAAAAATTTAATTAATTAAAATATAAAATGAATTGAAAAATTATAAGAAACCTAGTATTAACTCAAATAAAATTTAGTAGGTACTTTTCTATATAAGAAATGACATACCTCTTTAAAATAAAGTACAAATTCAAGGGATGCATTCCATCATCCAATATATTAACAAATGTGAAAAATGTGTCAAATATGGATATAAGAAATGTGGGCCTAGAATAATTCCTTTCATGGATGAAATTAAATAATATGATGTGTCTCAAAAGACCAAGAATGTCAAGGCTTGTAGGTTGGTACAAGATATAATATTCTTATGTTTTTTTGTAGTCATTTGATTTGATTATGTGTTATGCATAAAATTATAACCTAAATCAAAGGAAAATAAGGGATGTTAGTGGTAATGTACCATTATTGATTTACTCATAGTATATCAAATATATTTTTATTTTTTTAATTAGAGATGCATTTATATATCTGGAGTTTGCATATAAATAATATGATAACAACATAAATAAGTTTCAAGAACGAATTGATAAGAATTGGATCTAGAATCCCAAGAACATCCTTTTTAGAATGTCAAAGAGACTATTTAGAAGTTATTTTATCAATATTTCAAGGATTGTATTACATTTTAAAGTAAATTCACTAGACAAGAGGTAGCTACAAAATTTCAATCATGGATGTATCAATTAGTTTCAAAAATACTATCTAAAAAAATTCAAAATTTGGGCCACAATAATCAATTATTCCCTTCACGATAAACTCTCTAATGTGTTTTTGATTAAATAATTTTTTGACTTCTTATTTAGTATACAACTTAGCCTAGAGACAATAATTTTGTGAACCATAGATAGTAGGAGCTATAAGATAGAGAAAAAAAGGTATATGAATATTAGCCTTAGCTAGTAATAAAAGTTATTGTTCAAAATTTTATAAGGGTCAATGATGATTTTATGTTTTATATAATCAGATTACTAGAAGGATAATTTGGCAAAATAGTGTCTACAGAAGCTATGAATGAGATAATGAGATTTGGTAGATGAAACCCTACCTTTACATATATTAAAATTGGAGGATGTGACAAAGTTCCCTACATGCTTCCTAGATATGTTGACCAATAGAATCCTAGTGTGTAGTAGAGATTTGCAAGAAACTAATACAAGTGTTGGTGATTTGAGTTCAAGACCCCAAATCCCTAAGGCTAGATAATCTCCCAAGAGCTAAAGGTGTCAAACCTAGGAAAAATATCATAAAATCTATGTTTAGTTTGGGAAATTTAGGACCTATTGTCTTCATTTTTAATGGAATTCACTTATAAACCATTTGTACCAAAATGATGTAATGAGTTTTCCTCGAGCATTTTCCATGTAAAAATCATTTTTTTAATCAAAATTGTAAGCTTAAAAATTTCATCGTAGAAAGCTTGAGTCATGCCATTTTCAAAGTGATTCAAGTTTATTTACATCAAATTAAAATTTCTCACACTAAGTCCAAATGAGTTGGTTTGTCTAGTCCAAGCTCATGTGCAAGCGCGAAAATTGGTGAAATTTGCAAAAAGACTTAAATTTGAAAATTTGTATGAGCTAGTGTAAATAACTTTAATGAAAATTTTGTTGGTGGTATTTTGACCAATGTGGCCAGTTTCCTAGTCATAACATCTCATAGATGGTGAGATATTAAAACTTCTATTTTTCGTGCATGAAGCTTCAAAAACAATTAAATTTGCATTTTCACAAGAGATGGGAAGATATCGCTTACATGGTTTCATTATATTAGTATTCTAGATAATGTGGTGAATTTTTAGTCAAAAAAATGAAGCTGATATGAAGTTATCACAAATTCTCCACTAGCGAGCTTGTAGATCATTTGGTCTTTTGGGATGATTCATCGATGGTTTTCTGCATTTTTTAAGAGAATTAAAAATCTTTCGAATCATGAAATATTATCCAAATGAGCATTTGATCGCAAAGTTGTTCTGAAGGTTGGCAGCGAGCTTAAAGTCCTCAATGTTTACATTTTAATAATTAATTATTTTAATAAAACAAGTAGTTAATGGAGAATGAAATAAAGTGGGAAATTGAAAAGAATTAAATTAAAAATAGTTGTCAAAACTCACAAATTAAATTCAAAAGAGAAAATTGTGGCTATTAATTTTCACAACCCACTACAAGCCAAAGATTGGGTTGTGAAAATCCACAACCCACATCAACCTAAAGTTGAGTTGTGAATTAAATTTTTAACTTAAAAAATTGAATTATGAATATTCACAAACCAATTTTAGTCACCTTTTCCCACTTAAAAAGAAAAAAAACTATTAATAAATCATGAAGAAACTATTGAAAAAATGTGTGAGTTTTTCAGCTATCTCATTATCCATGCCACTAAAGTAATGTGTGAGTTATGTTTCAGTTATGATTTATAGCTCATACACATGAGGTTCACAAAGGTTAAGACTACAATTCACGGCATGTGATTGAAGTTGAAGGCTCAAAAAAAGGCATCCATAGGCATGAATTGATTCTATTGAAAAGGCTTCAGAAAGTCCAACTCTCATGCCATACATGCACCATGAAGGGGTTGTTGACAAGCTTGTATTTTTTTTTTTTGAAACCTCATGGGATGAAATAAATATGGTTTATAGTGTGATTTTGTCAAAAAGGGTTGTAGAAAATTTCAAGTAAATGCAGTCAATAGTTGTATAACAAAAATTTCTTAACTTTTCGCATCATTCTCTCTGCCTACATTATAAAATAATGATGGCACATGTTATAGTTGCAAATGCTTTGTTATACATGTACAAAGACATGCCTTAAATTGCTCAATAAAATGCTCAAAGAGATGTCATTTCATAGAATGCAATGATTACAAGTTTTGAACATGTTAAGTTTATTTGAGGATTTAGAAACTTTCAAGAAGTTGTCATTGATATGTATGAAGTCAGATTTTTATAAACATTATTAACAATTTGTGTTTCTTGCATCAAAATAGAAGCATTTTGTTTAGAAAATTTTTCCAGAGGTGATATAAGGATAATTATTAGGCATTCTAATCTAAAAATTATAGATGAACATATTGAAGCTTTGAAGATGTGGGCCATCCCACAATAATGGGTCCCAAACTTGGGACATCAAATTTTTTATCTCAAATGCAAGCAAAAACTTAAAACACCTTCTTTCTTCAAAGGTATGTAAAAAAGTACCTCCGTTTGAAGGTGGACCTTCATTCAAAGGTTAAAAATGTAAAAAAACCTTCAAAAAAAGTTAATTTCTAAAAATAGAAAAAAAGGACCTTCGTTTGAAGGTCCCTTTTTTCTATTTTTAGAAATTACCTTCATTCGAAGGTTTTTATATTTTTTGTTTGTGGGAATGAAATACCTTTGAACGAAGGTCCTTGAATACCTTTGAACAAAGGGCCTTAGGTAGACACTTTCAATGTTTGCTTCATTTTTTTCTTAGAAATTCTAGTTTCAAACCTTGAGTTAGACCTTCAAATGGAATTAACTTGATAGGATAATTTGCAAGATCGTAGTCCTCGAAACAAGTTTTCCAACAATTATAATTTTAATATATTTTTATCTTATTATGTATTTATTTTCTAATTTTTACTGAACATAGGTTTTTTATTGAACATCAAGTTCTCTATTCTACAAATGTGGAAAAAGTTAAATATTGAAAAAAACTCCAAAAAAAATTTGTGCACTAAGTAAATTGATGTCCTTATTTCAACAATAAATAAATAAATAAATAAATAAATAAATATAGCAACTTATGTGTTACGACATACACCTATCCAGATTATAATTACCCTAACTTCAAAACTTAATTAAATTAAAATATGCAACAAAAAATTATGATTTTTTTTTTCATGCATTAGATATTGATGTTACTGATCTCTGTATTTTAAAAATTAAAATTTTATCCTTTCTAGAAAAAAATTATTCATTACGACATAAATATCACTTTTTAAAAATGATATTTACTATAAAAATAAGTTGTTAAAAGTTACATAAAAAAATCACAATTTATTTAAAAAATAAATAGAAAATATATATTTAGAACCTACACACAAATTGTCACAAGTGACTAGTTCACATCATCTTCAAATTCTTGATAATTTAGCTGCTTTAGGTCTCATAAAATGAAGATTTAATTTAAAATGTTGATTTCAATGTCCTACTTTGGACAAAAAGTGAGACTCGTTATTGTGGGATTACCCATACTTCACAGAAATTCATTTGATGAATGAAATAATTGCATGGCATTGATCATATACATAAAGATTCTTTGCAGCCAAAATTGATCAGGTGGCATCATCCTTATTCACAATCATTATGTATAAATATCAAGGGTATGAGTTCATGTTAGTGCTAGAGAGTACACTTCCTAAAATTATAGATACAAAGTTGGTTCACAACAACCTGCAAAATTTATGGAAAACCATAAAAGAGGGGAAATATCACTATTGTCTTAGAGGATATTCGTGTAGTGCCCACCCTGTTTCGATTATCGTTGATGTCAAGTAAGTAGTTGTTAGTAATGTCATGATGATGTGGTGATTTTATTATTTAATTTAATTTTAAGGTTATGAGGTAACACTAATAATATGTTTGGATTTGATTAATAAAATTAATTTAATTATAAGGTTACCTGTTTCATTTGGAATTAAATAAAGAATTAGATTCAATGAAAACGTCAATTTAATTATTGTTGGGAGTTAGTTATTTAAAATAATCAGATTAAATGAGGAAAGATAGTTATCATTTAATGATTAAATTCAATTAATAAATTTAAAAGTGATAAAATATTAAAAAGGATTAAAAGGGAACTTAATTTAATTGGGAAGTGAAATTATAACTGAATGAACTACATTAGTAAATGATACGATAACTATTTTGGATGGTTAATTATTAAATTAAAATAATAACTAAAAGAAGTATGAGTAATTAAACAATGTGATAAGATTTTTATTAATTTCTTTGTGAAATAAATAATTAATTAAATGTTTTAATATAATTAGAGGTTATGAAAGAATAAAATTACATTGTTAATAGAAATAAATAAAAATAGAATATTGCAAGGTAATTATCATTTAATGTTTAAATTCGATAAACAAATTAAGGAGAAAATATTTATCTGTAACTAAAAGAAAGATTAAATTATTAATTATTTATTGAATATCTAATAGATGACCTATTTGGTTCATATATTAAAGATTAGATTATAAAATAATAATTAAGGGTCGTGGCTGTCATTCATTCATAACTGCTGGAAGTTGAACGGTTTCCCGAAGGGAGTGGAAAAGACTCCATGAAACAAATTATTAAAATGAGAATTATTCTAGAGATAAAAGGGGGATTGGTGGGTTTGAAGGGTGGCTCCTTCTGTCATGGATTGTTCGGCTTAGGGTTTTTGGTTCCAGACAACATTGATTTACAACGCCAATTGAAATTTCCTGTCAATGCTCTCTGGAAAAGAGTACAATTTTCTTTCCCCTCTCTATATTTTTGATATGTTGTGTGCGAATTGTAAATCATCTTGAAGATTCAAATTGCATGTGGTGCTAGGGTTTTGATTTAAGTTTTTATGATATGGTTTTCAACTTATAATCATATGCGGTGGTTTCAATCTATATTCATATTTTATGTGAATAATTATAAAAAGTTAGTTACGTATTGAAATCTATTTGTATTCTGGGTAAATTTTACATTTCATATTCTTAAGTGATTTAATGAAAATTCATTTATTTTATTATTGATGAACCTCTCGTTCTTTATAGATTTATAGATTTATAGATGTGAGATTAGGATTAAAGATCCATTAAAATGTTGATTTAAATTATAATATTTTAAATCTATTGCGATTGTTTATATATATATATACATATTATATTTTGTTTGTAAAAAAAATAGATATATATATTGTTATACTGGTAAACTGTTTCCTGTGACTCTATTCAAACAGTCTAATTGTGTCATCCATAACATTTTTTATACAAACTATTTTGCTGGTAAATTTAAAGGGTTTCTCCAAATTCCAGTGTTCTATTTGCTGTCCAAAAATCTCAAATACCCAGATTATAGTTTTGGCGTTATGCTTAAAATACGAGGCTGCTATCAAGCTGCTCCCTTATGGTTGCGTTTTGCTGATAATAAATATAATTTATAAAAAGTTAAATTAAATTTTGGTCTGCTAGTATGATAGGTTTTGAGGTAAATAGAGAAATAATAAAGAATGTTATCTTGGTTGTAAAATTAATGATTATACTATATAATGAAAATGGGTGACACATTAGAATATCGGGAATTAGGGTTATGCTTTTGTAACTGAATAGGTTTAAGGTAAATATTGTGCAAAGGGTATATTCTTTTATTACTGTGAAGGTCTTGCTTTTAGGTAATATTCGTAATATTAGTAGTTAAGGAAATTACGTTGAAAGATGTTTAGTTAATGAAGTGAATGAATTAGAGTAGATTAACTAAAAATATTAATTTTATTTAGGTTAAGGTTGTGCTGTGAAGAATTAGATTTTTATCCCAGCTAGATAAATGATCTCTTATTTGTAATCAGAAAGTGAAGTTATATATATATATATATTTGTTTATTAATAATTAGGTTAGATATTGGTTGAGGTGAGATATAATTAGAGGATCTTGTTTTGAATAAATAAAGTTATTAATTGTTGGCATGAAATCTTGCCAGGTAGTTAGTCATTAGGGGTTAAGGATGGTGCAGTTAGAATTCTCACATTTGTTACCTTAGGAAGAAACAAATGTCCTTTTTGAATATTATTAATCATTGTATCTAAATTAGGATGGAAAGATAGGTTAAAAGTTTTTAACGTGAGATTTAAATTGAGGAAAATTATAATATAAAATATATCTTGAATTTTCTTACATGTTCTCTTAATTGGTAATTTAATTTTATAGTATTAATTTCATGATATCTTTTATATTTCTTTTAGAATGAAATAAATGTTATCTTAATATCTAAACTCCTCGCATGCTTTTAGGATTGGCTAATGGATACTCTTGGCAAATAGGTAGTTGGTTACTTAGAATAAAATATTGCTACAATTACTTGTGAATTATTGTGCCAGGGAATGAATTAGGTAAATAATTAAAGAGAAAATGGTTATTTCCATAGGTTGCTTAGTAAAATATTATTTAACAAAAGATTTTAACGGAATGAACATTATTGAATTAGGTATTTAATTTTGTTGTAGATAAATGAACTGTGTATTTAGTTAAAGTAAATTGATTTATATGGCTAATTAAGTTTTAGGGTTCACTAAAGGAGATAAGTGATTCTACATTTACATAGTTTCTTTTACTTGAAGGTTAATGATAAAGTTATTTTTAAGTGAGGATAAATCCTAGGTTCATAGGTTAATTAATTTAAATGATACTGATTAAATGTTAAATGGTTTTAATTACCTTTTTGTTATCTAATGAGTTTGTGAATGATAATTATTTATCAAACTACTGTGTGAAATAATCTATTAGTGTCGTCACCTTAGTATTATAATAAAGTTGTAAATTATAGAATTGTCATCTTAGTATTACATTTTAAAGTTATAATTAGAATTCGTGTTAAACAGTTGATGGAGTTGGTTATCTTATAAATGATATAGTTATTTTAAATATAATTATTTGTAGTAAATACTCTCTTAATTAAAATAAGTGGTAAAAACGTTGAAATAATGCTTAAATTAAAGGAAGGTCTTTATGGTTATAATGTGTGAGTAAATGTGTTTTAAACAAAGTGTTTTTGGTTTAAGTGTTATTTAATTGTTTTAAGATGGGTGTTATTTGTGGGATATTTATGGAGATGTCTCAATGGCCTGTTCATTGTAAGTGTTTTAAGATAGTGTTCTTAAAGGTTGATGTGTTGATGGTTTCCTTGTATGGAATTATTCCTTAAGACTTTGTGATTAATGTGTTTATGTTCAGAAAATGATTTATTTATAGGAGTTAGAAAATTAGAATTATTAGGTAGTTAAGTTATTAGAGAGAGAGTTTCCTTATGTTAATAATTTGGGTAACATTCATAGATTAGTTTATTCTCAATTTGATTAATTTCAAGTGGGATAGTTAACTTAGAAATAATGAAAAGTAGAGTTTTGTATGTAGATAATATTGGCGATAAGGATTATTTCTGTTTAGGTGGGAGAATTGATTTATAAGATAAATGGAAGTAAATAAGTTTGAAAACTTTAAATAGTTGGGTATTACGATAAAGGCTAGTGAATGATTGTTGATTCGATAAATGTTTTGATTAATTATATTTAGTTAAACAAAGGGTTTATGTAAATGAATAAAATTAGATGATCTTTTCTAAGTCAATTTCCCTCATATTCTTTTAATAGTTGATTTGTGGGATTTCTATAAGAACAGTTCTAGAAAATACTTGTGATTGATATCAGGATCAAATTGTTGGTTTGAGTGGGTTGATCTTCGAAGGGAGATTGTTGTTATAATGTGTAAATTGGAATATATTTGTGTTTGAAAGAGTATACTTGTGAATAGTGTCTTATGGCTTAAACCATTAGATTTTATTTTCACTTCGTAATATTGTGCTATCCTTAAATGTTGGAAATGATTGATCTTTAAACTAATGTTTCAAGTTACTTCTTATTGAATGAATGGATATATTATTAGAATGTGTGGTTTTATGGATTCTTTCAATGTGACTTTTCCTGAGTTGATTTTTGAGTTGGAGTTTTTCTCTCATTTTATTTATGTTGCTATTCGTTGGGAACCAGTATGTGTTCTTTTGTTCTTTACCTAAGTGGAAAATTGGTTAATGTTAACTTTGTCATGATTGATGGTTCTACTTGATGAGTCAAATTGAAAAGTTCTTTGAATTATGGGTATTCCGAGAGGAGAAAATAGAGGTTTCCCTTGGATTCTCGATTTAGTTCGTATCGAAGTTGTTGGTGTTGTTGAGTGGAGTTGTTGATCTTATTTTGGTGTATTTGCTCATTATATTTATATTGGAAATAGTTCTTTGAGGTCTTGCAATTATTGCTGTCAGTTCTTTGATGGGGAAACCCTAGTGTAACTTTATGAGAATCTTCCAGAGGTTTATTTTACTATTGGTTAATGTTCCTCCTTTTATGTGCCCTTGTTGTGGCAAGTGTTTTGGTTTCATGTTTTTGAAAGGGTTGTACGGGAATCATGGAGATTTTGATTATGTATTTATGGCAAGATGGGTAATGCCTTGCATGCTTCTCTTTGTGATCTAATGTACTTGTTATGTTGTACAACCCTTGGTTTTATGTTTTGAGTGTCTAGAGAGAGAGTGGCTCTAAGTGGGTGGTCGGTGCACAAAGGGGCGCCAGGATAGCCCTCGTTAGAGTGAATTTAATAAGTGATAATTTAAATAATTAACTAGGGGTGGGTAGAATCACATTAAAAAGATAATTGATGCCTCATCCGCCTTTGAGTGCTACCAGACTAAAGGGGATTGAGAAGGCCGTGGTTGGCAAGATCATTTCCTTGTCTTCATGAAAGGTTAACGGTTCCGCATGAGCAACCCTATGGAGCGGTTCCTTGAGATAGGTAGCCTGGATAACCATAGATGGAGGCGGTTCCTAGTGCTTGGTTGCCTGGATAATCCGTCAGTAGATGGAGGCGGTACCTTGCAGTAGGTAGCCTGGAGAATCCATGTTAAGCCATGCGATGACACTCTCCTCTAACACTCCTTCTTATGTTGTTACTTTGGAAATCCTCTGGAAGTGGTTCTTTGTCTTGAATTGATGAAACACAATTATTTGAGATGATTTATGGTTTTACCCTATTTTATCTTTGGTGTACTTTGTGGTCTTGTATGATCTCCTTGATATTTGACTTATGACCTTGTACTCTTATGGTACTGTGATATGATGTTATTGTGTTGGTTAATTACAATTTGGAATTGTATTATGTTTGGAAGTGTTTCATGATCATCCTTTGGTTATTTGTTTGCTGGTTATTGCTTTGATTTATGTGATGAGATTTATGACTCTTGGATGTGGTTGATTATGTCATTGTAGTTCCTGAGTGTTATGATACTTTTGTATGACGTTGAGTCTTGTGGTTCTTTGTTGGATGTTCTTGGTTGAGGTCTCTTTCTTGTTAGCTCCTAGCACGGGGGGTGGGTCTTCGGACTCACATGGTCGGGTGGAACGTGCTAAGCACCCCATTGGGTCCCCAGTCAAGGATCGAGAGGTGCGGATTGGTGCTGTTACAACGACTCCAGAGTTGTATTTGTTTTGGAGCCAGTTTTGATGCTAGTATTCATCTATTCATTTGTATCATGGTATCTTGTGTATGGGTACCATTTATGTTTGGGAACACTTTTACATCATTGTACTTTTTGAACATTGTACTGTAATGAAATGTTAAACTTGGCGTGGATATTGACCATGGTAGTTGTTATTCGCTGTGTTATGTTAATCATGCATATGTTGTATTTATGTGCAGATGGCTTCTTATCAATGAATTTTTCATGTATGTGTTATATTTATTGTTAATGAATATATCTTTGTATTTTATTCTTTATTGATGTTGTATGGATCTAAGTTGTGTAATGAATCCTCGTGTACCCCAAGGGATGTGTGTTAAGGAATCTATTTAAATGAAATTCATGTTATGACTTAATGTGTATTACATGTATGTTATGTGTATTTTTTTAAAAAAAATTGTGCTGTAATTATTGTGTTATTGTCCTTTGGGGTTCGCACGGCAGGGCATTACAATTCGAGAGTGGATAGGATCACGCTGCTAGCTTTTTGATATTAGTTCAATGCCTATATTTAGTTTTGGAATGTATGAAAGGTTATAATCTAGAACCAAGGAGTGATGCGAAAATACCGGTATTGGCCGAATTACTCTTGATCCATGAAGAATTGAAGCATAATTGAGCCACCAATACTCGAATCTCAACAAGATTAATCAAATAAAACTAAAACTAAACATTTCATCAAAACCTAACATACTAAATTATGAAAGCCTTTAAAACATCTATTCTAATCCATCTGAAACTTATCTTGTTGTGGAATTGGTGTCGTGTTGATGTGGAATGGTCTGATCCTTTCCCAATCTCATGATTAGTGAGCTTGTTTCAGTTGATTCTATGGAAGAGAATCGATGAAACCATAGTGATTGATGTGTGAAAACCTAGATTATGCTACAAATGAACATGATGAAAGCTAAATTACCATTATTTTATGCTACAAATGATGTAATTATGCTATTGCTAAGCTAATCTAAGATAAAATTATGCTAAAAGATGGAAAACCCTAATTTATAAACATGCTAAGATGGATGCATGGAAGCCATTAATGGATTCTCTAAGCTATTATGCAATGAAAATTAACTAAAACAAGCTAACAAGTGAGTAAAAGATGAGTGTGTATGTGAGTGAATTCAACAACATGACTTTACAATTTAAAGATGGATCCATTTGTCTCCAAATAGTGATCTATTTATAGGATAGCAAATGAGAAATGAATGGTTGAGATCAAAAAGCTTAATCAACAGATCAAGATGAAGGGGATAAGAGGCATGGATCATGGATTCTCATCAATGGATGAGAATGCATGATGAGATTTAATCAAGGGCTCACACTTGCCTCAAACAAACACACTTTTGACTTGCTCACACAGGTCAAATGTAACTTGCTTAAGAGGTTGAAGGTTTAGCTTGTTCAAGAAGCCAAGTGAGTTGATTGGAGGAGAGAGAATATTCCTTTGGGTGAGGAAAAAGGTAATTTGCAAATTAAAGCAAAGTTTTAGTTGTGCAAAAAGGAGGATAAAGAATATTCTATGGGAATATTCCCTTTGCTTAGAAGAAAATTAGTTTAATTGCTAATTAAACAAGGTTTAATTGCTAATTAAACAAGGTTTAATTGCTAATTAAACAAGGTTTAATTGCTAATTAAACAAGGTTTAATTGCTAATTAAACAAGGTTTAATTGCTAATTAAACAAGGTTTAATTGCTTAGTTGTGCAAAAAGGAGGATAAAGAATATTCTATGGGAATATTCCCTTTGCTTAGAAGAAAATTAGTTTAATTGCTAATTAAACAAGGTTTAATTTATGCAATTAGGAAATTAGGAGAATTAAGAGACATTTAATAAATTAGATGATTTAATAAATAGGGGAGGAGTGAAATGATATTTAATTAAATAACTTAGGGTTATTTAATTAAATAAGACAACTTAGGAGATTAAATTAAATATTTTGATTTATTTAATTTAATTAGATGAAGTGTTAGTGCGAAAGGGGATGAATTAACCTGATTTAATTAATTAGGCCAATGGATGAAAATGATGCAATTAATTAATTAGCTAGGCTAATTAAATTAATTAAGCGAAAAGAGGATGGATCAAAGAGGAAATGATGTTAATAAATTTGATTTAAGTGTATGACATCGATTAGGACATTTTTCAGTGTTTACATTTTTCCCCTCTTTGAAGTGAGGTACCTGCTACTTCGGTTCAAAGAACAACACTTTTCAGATCAAAACTACTGCTTAAATAATAAAAAAAATTATTGATTTTTTAAATGCCACAACAAAAGGATAAAATTGACTCCTTGCCCCCTCGAGAAGTCAGGCGAAAATTTTGAATTTTGGGTTGATTTCTCGACAAAGGTTCAAAAGCTGCCCCAAGGGTTCACAAAGGTTCTGGGATGCAATAATAATGCCAAAAATGCAAAAAATGATGCAAAATTGGTGAAAAGGATAATAACCCCATTATTAATGTTAAATTAGGGAAAAAAAGCCTAATTTTCTAGCTTAAATAGGCCAAGAGGGGTCATTTTCAATTCATTTATGCATTCACACTTAAGGAATTCTTGCGATTTGAGGTCTGACCCTTCGATGAAATGGCACGCCGAGAGCTTCCCAAACACATCTCTGATCAAGTTTGAGAGTTCCAGCGGCTTCTAGGTGTAGGACCATTGATATGTAATTCAAAACCTGATTTGAAATTTAAAATTTTGATGCATTTATTAGGCGTTGAAGTTTAGATTCTAGTGGCGTTGCTATATAGCGATGCCCAAACTTGAATCGGTGACACCCAAATGATTTTTAGTGACACATATGTATATGGTGACACTTCTCTCGATTTAAATTTAGGGTTTCTAATTTTAAATGGTGACGTAGGCTTATTTGGTGACACACTTGCCCATTTAAAAGTTAGGGTTAGGTTAGGCAAGAGTATCTAGTGACACATTTTCCAATTTGAAATTTAAAATTTGCATTGGGCATCACTATTTGAATTTTGAATATAGCGACGCTATTGTGATTTTTGAGCTGAAAATTACAAATAATGTCAAATCTCGATGATTTCCTGGCGTCATGCGCTTCATGGGTGTAGGAGGTCTTCCCACCATTGATGTCATGGGAGCATAGGCTGATGGTTCTGGAGAGATTAGGTGATCTTTTAGAGTTACGCTAGGAACACCTGGGAGAGATTGGATTGTGGTACATTGCATACGCACTTGTTATTAGGACTCATTTGGTGATGATGATAGCTCTGTGTGAGATATGGCATAGTGATACCTTGTCCTTGCACCTTTCGATGGGGGAGGTGACAATTACTTTAGAGGATGTGTGGCAGATATTGCGTTTTCCTATCCACGACAATTGCATGATTTACAACATTGATGTTGGGTTCGATGCATGCCTTGAGTTGATGGAGATGGACTAGATTGTATTGGTCACATCGTAGATTGATTTGGAGACATACAAAGGTCAAGTGCCGACTTTTAGATTGATCATCATAGCCATGATTTTAGGTTTGGTGGCTCTAGACAGACATGGAAAATTCTTTAGTCCAAGATTGGGCTTGGCATGGCACCAAATGCTACACAGGACTCTTTTTGCATGGGGGCTCGTGATGCTAGCCTCCTTATACCATGATTTACATGATTTTGTTTATTGCAATGGGAGATCCCTTGGTGCAAGAGTTACTCTACTTCATATTTGAGCATAGGAGCACATCTCCATGCTTTGGTTGATTGTATAGATGTCAAATGTGGAGCCAGATGATCCCTTTGTTTGGAGATATCGAGCTGCCCTCACACTTAGGCACACTGGACAGATTGGACTCCCATACTGGAGACGGGTCATAGATGATATGATAGTTTTCCACTGGCGCCCATGGCTTCAGATGTCGCCATGGTTTGATGATATACAACAGTTATACTTTCCCAGACAGACCCGTTACATGCAAGTTTGAGAGCATATGATGATCGAGAGATATCTCTCTGATAGGGTATCCAGATAGTTTAGAGATATACATGATATGGCCAATGATGCCTACAAGGTGATTTTTGCTAGATTGATGAGAGATGTTCCTACATGGGGACCAACTATTCCGGTTGTAGAGGCCATTGAGAGCTTCCGACAGTTGGTTGCCCAACCTTGGGCATATGATCAGGGTTAGCCCATAGCACAGACCACTCCAGTGTATGATGCATGGTTTGTCCTATCGAGGTGACTTATAGATCCAGTAGGTGTTCCTCCCAGAGGGAAACTGTGAGGTAGAGGTGCCGAGGGCAGGGGATAGGGAGCCCAAGATGGCCAGGTTTCAGGGGCTCCTCCAGTTGTGCAGCCACAGGTTCAACCATAGGTGCAGCCATAGATGCAACCATAGGTACAACCACAACAATGACCACCACCACCACCAGATGTGTGAGATGCACAAATTCAATAGCTATAGTAGAAGATACAGGCATTGACTGGTGAGTGGGACCAGGCCCACCAGCAGGTTTTGTCTCTTACTGCTAAGCGAGACTAGGCTCGACAGCAGGTGGTTGTAGTGACAACAGAGAGAGATGCAACACGGCAGAGAGTACATGCTATCACTGGAGAGAGGAATCAGGAGGTGGCCAAGTGACAATAGATCGAGGTTATGGTGGTAGCAACACATGGGTGGATTGTGTCAGCATGGTTGTATAGAGAGGTTGTCATAGAGGCTACATACTATAGGAAAAATTATCACTAGGATGTTCCAATGGCTCTTCATTAGATAGATTTTTCATAGCGCAGTGATGCACATCCTTATGCAGAGGATCAACCTGAGAGGTAGGCTGGAGAGGGTAGTAGCCATTAGGTCTAGCTTTCTGATG
Organism: Sequoia sempervirens; assembly: GCA_007258455.2. Lineage (NCBI taxonomy): Eukaryota > Viridiplantae > Streptophyta > Pinopsida > Cupressales > Cupressaceae > Sequoia > Sequoia sempervirens. The sequence goes on from VDFB02058242.1 coordinate 6,935,364, forward strand.
TACAAACACTTTTTTATTTTTCCTCATTCTTTACATTGATATACATTCATGGACTCCTTTTTGATAGCCCCGTGGATATTGTACTTATCATCGATGTACATACACTAATCCAAATTTTGTACCATGACACATTTATATATATATATATGATACATATACGAATGATTCATGCTATGATGTGTTTACTTTATTTCATGTATGGATGCTTATAAATGATCATGTATGGATGCATTTTATTTATGCCTATGTGATATATGATGACATGATAGGGATGGATTCAATGTTATATTGTTCTTCATTATCTTTTCATGATATGATATGGATGGATGTTTATGATATGAAAATGTTATAGATGCACATGATATGGATGTATTTCTTTTTGTATATTTTCTATGCATGTTTTGATGATGATGTATGCATATGGATGTATGGATGAAGATGCTTATGATATGCATAGATTTAAGATGCTTAGAATAAAAAATCTATATTATTCATCACAACTCAAATGATAATGCAAAATGTATGATGTGATATGATCATGAGATGTGAGATTATGCTGATGGTTTGTGGATGTAGGGTGGATGCATTGATGATGTTTTTGTTGACTGTCATGATACCAGGTTAGTGTAGAGAGAAGATAGAAGAATAAAGAATGAATAACCGTTGTTGATGATGACTGCTTTAAAAGATCGAACAAGTCCTTGATCCATTGAGACTTTATTAGAGATGGTGATGAGACAATGCAAAATGTAGGATGGGGTGCTCACACTTCAGGATTGTGATTTTTTCGTCATTCCTTATTGTTTGATATAACACATAGATATGATGCATCAAGGTATTGATAACTAGGATGGCGTTGTATCTACTATAATGGATTCTAACTCGACAAGAAGATAGGATAGTTCTTGTTCACATCTTGACATACAAAAATGTCGTTGGAATGCAAGTTAGAAGCTTAGAACATATTGGACCAAATCATATGCGCAATAGCCAACAACATACTCCAAACAACCTTCCTACACACAACTAAGCAAGTATGCACCAAGATTATTTTACAAGAGTATCCACAAGCATAGTAAGTGAAAGATAATGATTGATGCCCCATTCCTTTATCTCTAAATCATTTTGTTTAGACATCATTGAGAGGTCCTCATAATGGGTCATTAAGAAAAATCATAAGAAAAGATCAAAGGAAAAAAATTGGTGTTATCTATAGCTCTTTCCTAGTTCAAGTTTAGCTTAAAGTGATATATGATACTGATGTCCATCGCAAGAAGGATACATCCTAGGACATGTTGATCAGAGGGTTGTTTGATGTTAGGACAATGATGCTAAGATGAGCCATTGCCATAAACTTCACTGACACATTTACCTATGATTTAGACTTTAGATTTTGACTAAATTAGGTTCACACTTTATGAATTGGTATGTTTGCTTTCTACTTGTTTCACCAAAGGGTGAAGGTGACGATCGTTTATTATGGGTTAAAGTTTATTGTAGGTGAAAGCGAAATGGGATGGATGGGTTTTGGATTTTCTGGAATATTTGATTTTTTTTGGTATTTTGAAAATGTTTTGACATTGTTTTTGGTTTTTTTGAGAGTTTATGTGAATGTTTAGGATTTTTTAATTTTTTGAGGCTATTTAGGGTTTTCTGAATATTTGAGGCTTTTTAGGTTTTTTGAATGTTTTCTATTGTTTTTGTGTTTTCTGAATATTTGGATGTATTGGGATTTTTGAGATGTTTTTATGTTTTTGGATTTTCAAAATATTTGGATGTTTAGGGTTTTTTGAGTTTCAACCAAGAACCTAACCTAAAGACCTATCCTAGGGGCCTCGAGGGCTGATAATAGATTAGCCTTTCCTACGTTATACATGCATAGACCACGTAGTTTGACTGACTCGACCCATTTACAAGATGAAGATATGAATAGATGAGAAACAACAATTTATTATGATGAACTTCTAAAGGACTGACCTAGGGTGTCTTGGGGGCACATCAATGATGGCCTCACCTAAGTTCAAGCTCAGAGAAGAAGTAGTTTGACAAAGAGACATTTTTTTTTGGATTTTTTGATGTTCAACCTTTTTAGGGTTTTTGATGTTTTCTGGATGTTTTGGATTTTAGCCTTTAGAATTTTCTAAATGCTTTTGGATTTTAGCTGTACAGGATTTTGCAAATGTTTTTGGATTTTCTGGATAAGATTTTATGAATGTTTTTGGTGTTTTCGATGAGATGTTATGAATGTTTTTTGATTTTCTGATAAGATTTTATGAATGTTTTTGGTGTTTTCGATGAGATGTTATGATTTTTTTTGGATTTTCTGATAAGATCTTATGAATTTTTTTAGTGTTTTCAATGAGATGTTGGAGGTAAACGATACCTAGAACATGATGTCGATGTCTCATTGTGAGATAAAAGACATGTATCAAGAGTTATTCAAAAACAAGAGTGCAATAACCTACCCCCAGTGCTTAGAAATTCTTCATAATGCAATGAACAACCAAGATAGGTAATGTATATGCAAAGAGTTTGAAAAAGTTTTATCATGCTAGATATGGGCTATGGGACTTGATGAGATAAAATGGTAAAGATCCTGTCAAAAGTTTCCATGAGTAGAGTTGAAGTATACGCCAAATCTTTGTCAAGATCAAGATAACATGGAATATCTGGATAAAGCTGGATTGGATGGATGGAGGGAACATTGGATTTATCATGACAAGGATGGGATGCTTCTGTTTGAGAAGGATCATATATATGCTTGATTCTACTCATGACGCCTATTTGCCAGGTTTTCATCATAGTACTTGCCTAAAGTGCCATCGTAGTGGTTTTCACTAGAGGACAATTTTTATTTTTACTATTTTCTTGATTTCTTGATTTTTTTTTATCATTTTTATCATTTTTGATTTTTTGAGATTTTTTTGGAAATGTTAGCCTCATGTTGAACCACCTGGTGGAACTGATGTAGAGGCCACTATCATAATGTGTCAGTGATATTATGCTTGAAGAAGCTACTTTGCTAAGATATGAGCACTTGAATGCAACCTTGAAGAACTTTGATCTGCCTTGCTGGTACCAAAATTAACCCTATCTATGTGCGCACATCGCGATAAAGTGCCTTTAGAATCCTTATGATGAAGGGTAGCTGCCAACACACGGTCAATGCGATAATTAGATATCATGAATGGAGTGGATGGTGATTTGTATGAAGGAATATATGATGTATTGGTTGATATTTTGGAACCTTTGACTCTCCAAACTTGGGAAGATGAGTGATGATGGGTGGGAATGGAGGTTTTCATGGAATTAGGACCAACCATTGGATATACTTTGTTCCTTGCTTGAGAAGCTTTCTTTTATATTTGAGGACTCTTTATATGGATACATTTCTCTTTTTGATGTTGCCCCATATTTTCTTTGAGTAATGGAGTTTTGGAGGGATGATTTTCTTTATTTTTCTTTGGTATCCATTTGTATTTGCTTTGTCCTTTTTGCTTTATTGCTTCATTTTCTTCGATGATCTTCATCTTTCTTTGATAGGAATTCTTCTTTTTATGTTGGTCCCAATTTACGTATGAGATGATGGGTGAATTCCAACTCATGATACGACTGGTTGTAGCATTGACAACATTTTCATCATAAGGATTCTTCGTGCCCCATATGTTGATGTTTGTTGTAGACAAGATTTCCCTTGACCTTGTGAAGGTATTATCAATACCTAATCCTTTTCCCTGATAATGTATCCTCTGATCCATAGCCATTGAATAGGACTTGTCATGAACACGTGATATTGCTATGGGTTCTTGATGTTCAGGAATATGAACTATTTGCTTTGGTTCCATGACATTGTTCTTTGTTGATGCTGCTTCAAAAGATGTTGATGCTGATTCAAAAGATGTCAATGATGCACAATCACTATAAGAATCAAGAATCTCGACTATTGCTCACCCATGAACTATTTTCTTTGATTCTATGACATCATTATCTGTTGATACTATTTCAAAAGATGTTGGTACTAATTCAATAGATGTTGATGATGCACAATCACTGTAAGAATCAATAATCTCAACTGCTGCTTGCTCTTTTATAGGAATATCAAGAGTGGGAGACTCATGTTTTTGATGAAGAACATCTATATGTCCATTCGAAAGAAACATCTCAGGAGGATATCGGGGACATCTTTGGAGTTTAAAATGGTTTGGAAGATGTCTCTTAGTTCTTTGTGAAACTCTAGGGATAGGGGTTCTTGATCTTGACTTGATTCAGAATAACTTTTGTTATCCTCAAGAGCCTCCTCTTGACATGATCCTTGCGTGGATGAGAAATCATCGGTAAAATACTCTTCACAACATTTTGTGGGTATGGGTACAATAAAGGATATTTCTGGCTCATTTGGAATTTCTTCAACATGCCCAATCATTGAGTCATATGTGGGAGAGATATCACAATCTGATATCCATTTGATGTAATTACGGTATAAAATAGTGCCAAACACTATTGATGGGTTTGGACTTTATTTTAAAATAGTATCTTGATACATGTCTGATTACTCATAAACATCGTAAACATGTGCCAATGTGTTATCCTGGGTATTGTTTGAAGTTGATGCCTTTGTTGAATCTTTTATTTTTCCATGATCAGGCATAGGGTTTGTGTAATTTTTTTAGATTTTATTTCCCATATTTTTGATCAACCTCAATGTCCCTTTGTTCAATAAGATCCTCTATTAGATGTTTGAGCCTAAAACAATTTTGTGTGCTATGACCTTTGTACCAGTGAAATTCACAAAAAGTGATATTCTCTATAGCTACGAGGTTTGATTTGTGGCTCTTGATACTTTGAGAAATTTGGGAGTGTGATAAGGTTAGACTGTATCAACCTCTTCAACACATATTCCATAGGTTCCCCTAAGGGAGTGAATTTCCGCTTAGGAGCCCTATTTGTTCTTTGTTGTCCATGTTGAGTGTTTGTAGTATTGATCAATGGCTGATTATTTGATGGTGACGTGTATGGTTGTTGTGTGTTCACGAGTTGGGTGTTTTCTTGTCTAGGAGCAGTTAAGACCACCTTTGCATCAATAACACCATCACTAGTAACATTTTTGTTCTTGGCCCAATAGCGGGGCTTGTTGTTAAAACTAGTGGATGGGCGATTGTCTTTATACACTTGTGTGTTTCCTTGTGAGATTAAGGCTCTCTTAATGTTAAGGTCTCTAGGGAAAAGCTCATCATAAGATGTGATGCATTGCATTTTCAAGTGGAATGATAGATTTGGATCCAGGTTGGCTATAATGATTCCCACTTGTTCGTTGGGTAGTGGCCACTTGCTTTTACTAGCTATTTGTCTCCACTATTGCAAGAAATTAGCGAAAGATTCTACCTTGTTTTTTTTAAGAGTATACAATTCTTCTAAGCTTACATCCATGTCAAGATTGAAGGAGAAGTGATCTATGAATTTGTCAATGATTTCTTGGAAATTTTTAATACCTGGAGGCAATTGAGAAAACTAGTTCATGGTAGGACCTGTTAAACTTTGAGGGATGCAAAGGTTCTACATCTCTTGTGAGAGTATTTTCAATTGTGATGCTAGATTGTCTTGCGGGTTGGGTGGAGGAACATATGGTGGGGTGACAGATGGGTTGTATGTGGGATTTTGATATGATAAGGTATTGTATGGGGTGTATGGTGGTGTAGGATATTGTGAAGGTGATTGTGGTGGAGGCGTATATGTTCCCAACGTGTTTGAGTTGATGGTGTTTTGTTGAGGGTTATAGTATAAACCCTAATGTTGCTATTGTGCAAGCATTTGTTGTTGTTGGGAATATTGTTGAGCAAGCAATGCTTGTCGTCGTCGTCATTGTTGTGCTACTAAGGCAGTTTGTTGAGCTTGTTGTTGTTTTTGTGCTACTAAGGTGACTTGTTGTTTTTGTTGTTGTTGGATGGCTTGCTGATAAGCCTATTGTTGTTGTTCTACTAGGGATACTTGATGAGCTTGTTGTTGTTGTGCTAAGGCTTCTTGTTGTGCTTGATGTTTTTTTTGTACTAAGACTGCTTGTTGAGCTACTAAGGCTGCTTCTTGTTGTTGTTGTGATTGATGTTGTTGTTGTGCTAAGGCTACTTGCTATTGTTGCTACTGTTGGACTGCTTGCTGGTAAGCCTGTTGTGCTTGCTGTAAAGCTAAGGCATGTCCTTGCAATGTAGGATCATTTGATTGTTGAGACATCTACGATGGGTTTTGGGTGTTTATATTTTGTGTGGGTTGTGGGTTGTTGATGAGAGGTTGAGGGTTCCCTTGGTTCAACATTCATTGCAAGATGGTGGATTGAGAGGGAGGAATGTAAGTTTGAGGTCCCATTTGATTTTGCATGGTAAGAGGGACTGTGGGGAAAGATGATGATTCCATTGGATATTGTGATGGTAATGGCACATTCAGACCTTGTAATTGATTGAAAGAGTTCCCTTGGCCGATGGATAAGGGGGTTCCCTTGTTGTATTTGAGGTGTGATCAAGGTATTACCTTGGTTGATGGGATTTGTAACCAAGGTGTTTTTTTGAGATGGGTTGATAATGGATGGGTTTGATGTGGATAGTGGATTGACTTGAGTAGTTTGGGTAACCACTCATTTCGATGTGTCAATGGGATTGCTAGAACCACTTGTCATGGGTTGACTTTGCGTGAGATTGTTAACTTGCCCTTGTTTTCCTATTTGAGGCACTTGGTTCACATTACCTTGTGTAATATTAGGCATACTTGGGGTATTTGTGATGATGGATGAAGATGGTTGCACTCGAGATGTTGAGATTGTTGTGGCATCATGGAATGCAAGTGGTTTTCCAAAGGTTGGTATCCAACTTGTGCCTTGGGGAAGGTGGGTGGTTAATGGAATGGTTATTTTGTGAATACCCAAAGTTGTGTTTGTTCCTAGACATGAAGTGAGACCAAGGTTGATTCCTAGTCGAGTTGCAAGACTAGATGTTAAAGGTTGACTTGGCACAAGGGATGGAGTTGGTTGAATCATAGATGAATTCAAGCCTTGTGTCAATGATTGTGCAACAAAAGATGGGGAAATTGGAGTCACATTTTCTAAGGATCATGTTCCATGATTTATTCTCTAGTAAGTCCAAATGGATTGTTCATGACGTATTCTATCTCATATGGCCCTGATGGAGATGATGGTTGTTGTGAGGGGCTAGAATAACTCCTTGGATCATATTATTGAGGATTTGGATCACTGATGGTAGATAAGACTTTGGTTTTCTCCATGATTCTCTTTTGTTTTGATCTTGTCTTTACCATAGATTTTGGGTTAATGATGGGAGAGGTGTGTTGACATTTATAATGTTTGAACTCTTTAGTTGACTCAAACCTAGGTAAAAGAGATGTTGTAAGTCTTTTTGGAGCAATGATGATAATGGGGGATGAAAAGGTGGATGATGTGTGAAGTGATATTTGCAAATGTTTTGGGACAACACTTTTGACTTGAGTTTGATGTTGGGATAAAGGATGTTGATGAACTTGTAAGTCTGTAGGGTAGACTCGTGACCTTCACAATGAACTAGTCCAAGGATGATAACTAGCTTAACTAAGTGCATGAAAAAGGATACATTTCACATACAAGGTAGCTAAGCTAGGGGTTGATTTGACAGATGTTCAAGTCATAAAGTGTTGGTGTACTCAAAATTTTGCAAAGTTGGATGAAGTGAAAGATGAAATTTGATGAAGGGGTGAGTGGGATGTTTGACCCAATGTTGACCTATAGTGAACCTTTATTTTCGAAGACCAAGGTAGTGAGAAAAATGCTATACCTCTAAAGTGATGAAACCCTAAGAACTCAATGATTTTGGTAAAATAGGACTCAAATGATTTTGGAAATAGGACCAATGATTTTGAAAATAAAACAAAATGACTTTGGACAATGAAACTCAATGATTTTTCCAATGTTTTTCTTGTCTCAATTTGCTTGTTTTAGGTGAGTCAATGATTTGAACATACATCAATGTGGGGTGTTAATTTGATTCAATCTTGGATTAATGAGGTTATTTTTACCACAAACACTTTTCTTGGTTATGTTTTCAAAATAGATGTTTATGTCAAAAACATGATAATTTTCACAATTTCCATTTCATGAAAATCATGAGTTTGAAGCCATAATTTCCTATGTTGTCTTTGGGAGAAATATGGGTTTGAGATTAATGTCAAAATATTTAGAAATTGCTAAGGATAAATCCTTAGGACAAGCAGTAATATCAAAGCTAACTCAAGAAGTCCATATTTGAGCCAAAGTGTTTGAAATTTGGATATTGAATGTTTGTTTTTGGATCATTTTGAAACCAAGCAAAGTGTTAAACTAACTCACAATCATTTACAACCCTAGGATAGAAATGGCTATATTTGTTGAGTTCCCACTAGGATTTCTCCAAACACTAGACAATGCGAACAGTTAGAGATTTGGTGACACTAGCTCCCCTCCACGACACACACTTCTCAGGACCACCAAATCTCAAAATCCTTAAAATTAAGAGATTAAAAGGAATTTTTCTATTTCTACAATTGAATAGTACAATGTGGGGCAGCTTCAGAATGACCGTTCTTACACCAAAAAATATTTTAGGATTTTGGCATGCTAAACAAATGGGTTGTAGTAAGGGTAATCGAGGACATGACACCTTTCAAGCATCTAGCAAGCCACTAAAGGATTTGATCAATCCTACTAGGGGATTTTATACTTTTTACAGTAGTACCTCATTTTGAAAGACACTGTACGACTAAGGCCTACATACCATGAGGACTTGATAGTTTAGTCTTATCCATTTATATACCAAACCAAGTGAAAAAATTGTTGGAGTCACCTTCGAATTGTTCTTAGGTAGGCCCCTCTAAAGATAACAAAAGCTAGGGAGTACACTTGTAGTTCAAATGTCCAGTTCACATAAAGCACAAGGAGGGAACACACATAATGTCTCTTTCTCACACTAGCATGATTGTTCAATTTTAAACCCAATTGAATGATGTAGGTAATTTTTTAGATAACCAATGTCACTAGAATGCTTTTGATTCTCAAGATCGTCGTGAAGCACAAGAGAAGTGCATACACATTTGAATGACACAAATTGCAAAGAAAATTACAAGACAATGAAAGCACAAGTTCATTTTAAGCCTCAAAGCAATGATGAGTTATTTTTAGAGCACCAATTGAAAAATGAAGTTGCCTTGTTCAATTTTAAGCCCAAAGTAAAATGAAGATGTGAGGGTTCAGTTTTAACCAACTTTGAAAGTGATTTTAAGCCCAATTGAAAGCTTGTTGGTCCTAAGATTGTAAGTTTTAAAACCCAATGGAAATTTAGTGGTCCTAAAACATAAACCAAAACAACATATGGTGGGTTATAATTGCCCCACAAGTGTCAAAACACTGTTACAATAACTACAACTAAGAAAAATCGAAGATTAAAATTTTCAATTTTTTTTGGTTTTTTCTATGTTGTAGTAAATCGTGTTTTCAGAGGCCTTCAAAGCGAAATTTGGGGTTGAAACTTGCATCAATCCCTATAGTTGAATATTGAAGGCACTGGATTTTTAGGGACTGAATTAGTCCTCTTGGAGAGCTTTCCGATGATGCAAACATGTTCAAATTCTGACCACTAACTAGAAAGTTATAACCCCAACAAGTTGGGATAAATGTTTTCCTAGTTTTTCTCCAAATCTGCAAAACCAGTTAGTCTAAAAAGAAAAAACGAGAAGTTAGTGACACGTTAGCATTTAGATAAAGTCAAAAAATTAAAGCACATGCTGAAAAAATAGTCGTTAAACTTCTTACCAGAGTTGGGCATTGCTGAACATGATAGCATCACGATTTGTCATATGGGCGTCGCTTTGGTGAAAATGGGTGTCACTCTACAACAAAAAAAGAGAGCACGATAACATCGATATTTCGATGGGCCTCGCTTCTAACGATGGCGTCGCAATTTGGAATTTAAAAGCGTCAGACTAGTGAGTTTGAGCGTCGCCCTTTATATTTTTCAATATCTCCAAATTAAATACAAATCACCATATTTAAATCAGTGTCAGAAAATTAAATATGCATTGGTATTTCAAATTTCCAGGGTGTTGCTATATGGCGACACTATTGAAATAGCGTTGTTGTTTGTGATTTGAGTGTTGCTGCAACCTGCAAAACAACAAAAAAATGGAATTTGAGCTAAAACATAGTTAGATTATCGATTTTTCATCCTTCTAGTGCTAGAATGTGATGCAAAAATATCGGTATTGGCTGAATTACGCTTGATCCACGAAAAATTGAAGCATAACTGAGCCACCAATACTCGAATCTCAATAAGATCAATCAAACAAAACTAAAACTAAACATTTTATCAAAACCTAACATACAAAATTATGAAATCCTTTAAAACATCTATTCTAATCCATCTGAAACTTATCTTATTGTGGAATTGGTGTCGTGTTGATGTGGAACGATGACCCTTTCCCAATCCCATGATTAGTGAGCCTATTTCGGTCGATTCTATGTAAGAGAATCAATGAAACCATAGTAATTGATGTGTGAAAACCTAGATTATGCTAAAAATGAACATGATGCAAGCTAAGTTACCATGATTTTATGCTACAAGTGATGTAATTATGCTATTGCTAAGCTAATCTAAGCTAAAATTATGCTAAAAGATGGAAAACCCTAATTTATAAACAAGCTAATATGTATGCATAAAAGCCATTAATGGATGCTCTAAGCTATTATGCAATGAAAATGAACTAAAACAAGCTAACAAGTGAGTAAAAAAGATGAGTGTGCATGTGAGTGAATTCAACAGGCATGACTTTGCAATTGAAAGATGGATTCATTTCTCTCCAAATAGTGATCTATTTATAGGAGAGCAAATGAGGAATGAATGGTTGAGATCAAAAAGCTTAATCAACGATTCAAGATGAAGGGGATAAGAGGCATGGATCATGGATTCTCATCAATGGAT
>VDFB02058242.1:6946445-6958486 GCA_007258455.2 Sequoia sempervirens
AAAAAAAATGGCTAAGTTTGGAATTTTCATCCCCAAAATGACAATAGCGTCGCTATAATTTAAATTTCAAATTGCAAGGCCCAAGGATTTAAAATGTAAATCACAAAATGTGTTGCTAAACACATATGCATTGCTATTTGACTCTAGAAAACCCTAACCCTAATTTTCAAATCACAAGTTGTGTCGCTATTTACATATGCAACACCATTTAGAATTTGAAACCCTAATTCTAAATTGCAAATTGCATCACAATTTACATATGCATTGCTAAAAATCAAATTACTGTCGTTGATTCTAGAAAAAGTGTCATTATATAGCGACGCCGCCAAAATTCAAAATGCATTAAATGCACCAAAAATTCAAATTTCAAATCAAGTTTTGAATCACATACCGGTGTGTTGTGCAGTTTTGCACACACGCCCCACTGATAGTAGGGACCCTCTCTTTTGCCCTGGCTTTTGGTGTCTTTTGGCCCCTTAATTTTATTGATTTCATTGCCTTTGGAGGTCCTTAGATGTTCATCTTGCTTGCCCAAGTGATTTCCCCAGGTTGCACTTTGAAAAAACTAAGTTCTGAGCAAAATCCGGGTTTTTACCCCAATCTGGGATTTTCCCGGATTCTGCTCAAAATCCGGCTCTGGTTGAAGTCTAGGTTTTTGCCTACGTTCGGGATTTTCCGCCCTACCCGGATTTTCCCGGATTCCGTCGGTTTTCCGGAATGTGCCAAAGGTCCGAAATTTTATGCCATCCGCGGAAATCCGGTCCACCCGGATTTTTCTGGATTTTCTGCTAGGCTTTGTGCAAATTGAAATACTGGATTAAATTGATGAATTTGATGATAAATGCTCAACACCCCATTCTTAATTTGATATATTACACGATGTTACACGCATTCTTGGTTCGTTTTGATGATCTATTGTTGAAATTTTTGCCTTATTCAGTAAAATCTGCCTGGATTTTCCTGGATTCCTGTCTGCCTGGATTTTCCGGAATCCTGTCCGGCTGGATTTTCTCGGAATCCTGTCCGCTTGGATTTTTTCCGGATTCTAGTCTGGAATCCGCCTAGCCTGGATTTTTCCGGATTTTCCCCTTGGTGCGATTTTCCACGAATGGAAATTTTTCCGAAAATAATTATTTATTTATTTTTTTTCCAAAATGGATTTTTTAAAATGTTCACGAAAATGAAAATTTCTTGAAAAGATTTTGAAAATAAAATTTCCAAAAATGAAAAAAATTCTGAAAGTGGAAAGTTTCCTTGTAAAAATGTAAGTTTTTTGGAAAAGGTCAAGATTTTATTCAAATTTAATTTGGACATGTGGGCTATTAATGATGATATTTATTTTTCAGGATTAAATAAATTCAAAAGTGGGACCTGCCTAAGAATCCGTGCCAAAACTGTCTACAACTGGAAGACTTTCTGGAGGACACGTGAATCTAATCTTGCTGGAGATCGTAGGCCGACATGGATAATATTCATGTATTTAATGCAAATCTTGTCCTATTTTGAATTTCTCCTGGCCGACCTATTTTGGGGCCCGTTATTATTGTAAAATCTAATTAGGCCGACATGTTTGGGGTTCTCTATAAATGGAATTTGTGCCTCATTTGTAAAAGGGGGAGATTTTAGGAGTTTTTTTTTTTAGGCCAAAATTTTGCTAAGTTAGAAGGCCAGAATTGGCAAGTAGTTTTCAGAATTAGCTGTAGGAGATGAGAGACTTGAAATTGTTATGTAATGCTGGAGAAGTAATGCAATTGGATTGTTGATTTGGCAAATTTTGTATTTATTTTCAACAGTTTTTTATGGTTTCTTGTTCTTGATTCTCGGATATTAGATGTTAGATGTTAGATTTTAGCTCTTTTACAATGATGGTGAAATGTTAATGATATTGATCGATTTCCGGTCCATACTTTTAGCAATTTGTTGATTGTAGATTGCTGTGTAAAGTTAGTCTGGGCCTCACTTCTGTGCTAAGTTCAACTGTGAATGCTTGTTTACATTGTGCCAGTAGTTGGGTATGTGAATGAGTGTTCAAAGTCTGAAAATCTTCAGATTTCCCCAGAAGATCGCACCATTTCTGTGTAGTTGCAGGTTTGTCCTTGATCAAGCAGAGATCGGTTTTATTGGGGATCTGTCCATTTGCAACTTTCATCATTACTGTGATTGATCTTAGGAGTTAGAATAAATAAAATCTCTCTAAACCCTTACCTCTTTTGCTGTTTATTTTGAATCTGGGTTAGTTTTAGGATTAAAAGCATCACCATATCATTGCATCTGATGAAAATTCACTTCCAGCATTGTTTATTTGTAAGGCCCCTTGTGATTACCAGTATTTTCACATATTATCTGAGTTGTTTATGCATTGTCATGACCTGACACCCGAGAGACCTTGGGGTGATTTTAGCACTTGTTGTTGAGAATTCACCTTTCAAGAGAGATAGGATATTGTATTCTGTCTGAATTGTTGCTGTGTAGAAAACACCATCAACACGGTGGTCCTGCACCTGGAAGCCTCTAGTACTCTTGAACTTTATCGAAAATGTGTTGAGGGAGCACTCATTGCACCATTTCATCAGAGGGTCAGAGCTCAAAATGCAAGAAATCTTGAAGGTGTGAATGCATAAATGAATTGAAAGTGACCCTTCCTCACCTATTTATGCTTGCAAATTAGGGTTTTTTGCCCTAATTTAACCATCAACCTAGGGTTTTTCACCATTTTTACCAAAATTTCCAAACTGAACCTTCTTTTGCAATGTTTTTCGCATTTGTGGCATGTTTTTTGCATCGTGGAGCCTTTCTAGAACCCTTGGGCAACATTTTAATCTTTATCGAGAAATCAACCCAAAATTCTAAATTTTTGCCTGATTTCTTGAGGGGGCAGGGAACCAACTTATTCCTTCCACTAGGGCATCTAAAAATTTAATTAATTAATTTATTTAAGAAACAGTTTTTAATCTGAAGGGCCTCAGTCTTTGAACCAACGCAACAGGTACCTCACGTCAAAGAGGGGAAAATGTAGACACTGAAAAATGTTCTGAATGATATCATACAATCGAATCATGTATACTAACATCATTTCATCCTAAAACCCATCCTCTTTTCGCTTAATTGATTGAATTAGCTTAGCTAATTAATTACTAGAATCATTTGCATCTATTAACCTAATTAATTTAATCAGGTTAATTCACCCCTTTTCACGCTAATATTTTGTCCAATTAAATTAAATAAATCAAACTATTTAATTTAATTCCCTAAGTCTTCTTATTTAATTAAATAACCCTAAGTTATTTAATTAAATGACATTCCACCTTCCCCCCATTCATTAAATCATTTTATTGAATAAAGGGTAGTACAAAGTTGAGTCCACATGAAGCGTGGAAGTTTTTGCCTTAGGCAAAAAAATGAAATAGACTTGCAAAACACGAGATCCTGTTCTTAAAAAGTAGGATCCCGAGCCTAAATTTAAAAAACGGGATCCCATTTTTGGAAATTTCCATTTTTGGAATATTTTCAAACTGGGATCCCATTTTTAAATATTTCTATTTTTGGAAACTTCCAATTTTTTGAAAATTTCCATTTTTGAAAAGTTTTCAAAGCGGGATCCGTTTTGGCTTTCGACCCTGAAGAGGCTAGATTTAGAGAAAAATTTCAAAGCGGGATCAGTTTCGCTAGAACCATAAAAAATGGCTTTTTTATGAAATGGGATCCCGTTTTTTAATGAAACGGGATCTCGTTTTTTAAATTATGAATTTTTTGAGCAGGTTTTTTGGCTTGTTTTTTGGTTCGGGAAATGGCTTGGGGACCCGAACCTAAGCTTTGGACCTAGTTTGACCTGCAACTTGAAGGTCCTGTTAATGTCACAGGAAAATAATGACTTTGGACACATGTTTGAAGACCTATTTTGCATATTTTTTTTACGAAATTAAAACCCATTATAGATGAGACAATGCAGATTCCAAATATGTAATTTTTTTAATAATTTGATTATTTTTTCTATTTTTCAATTAATTTCTAATGAAACTAGTCCATAAACTTGAATTATCGTGCTTTTTTAGCATTTTAATAACTTTTGATCAACATAACATTTTGATGAACGGATTGGACAAGAGCAAACTTCAGACAATTCTTTTCAGTTTAAAAAAAAAAATTCAAAAAATGATAAGTTTAGGTCATCTTATGCGTGTCGTACACGACGATTTTTTAAAATGACAAATATGCCTAATAAATATTTAATAAAAATATATTCAATTAAAAATAATAATAAAATATTAAAAGAAAGCTTTTAGTGAGTCACAAATCTTTTCCCAAAAAGGATTTAGAAAAAATATGATAATTTAGGTCAAAATATGGATGTCGTATACGTGCATGGTATGGTATAAAAAGTGACTTTTAAGCATGGTTTTAGAAACGCCTATTGAAACTCAATTTGTACAATCTGGGTATTGAAATAAATTACATATTTGGAAACTAGACTTGAGTACTACATTTTATGATTAGTGACTTTTTTGAAGATTCCATCTCTAAGTGCTTCAAATTTTAAGGTCAAATGTGTCAAATTCTGAAAATCAGGAAAACACTTCCACTTTTTGGCCAAAAGTGGACTCAATTTCTTGCACACCCAAAAATCATCTAATTCTTCTAAATCCCCTAATTGCATAATTAATATTATTTAATTACCAATTAAATCTAATTTCTCCCCACTTGCAAGGGAATATTCCTCCTTTGCACATTCCTCCAAAAGGAATATTCCCAAGAAATATTCCTCTCCCTTTTACACAATTTAATTTAGTTTTAATTAACTAAATTATCCTTTTCCCTCACCCATGAGAATATTCCAAAGAATATTATCTCTCCTCACTCATTTGAAAAAGGGAATATTCTTACAAAGCTTCCTGTGCAAGTTAACTTGTGACTTCTTGTGCAAGTTAACTTGTGACCTCTTGTATAGGTCAAAAGTGTGTTTGTTTGAAGGAATGTTAACCCTTGATTAAAATCTCATCTTCCATTCTCATCCGTTAATGAGAATCCATGATCCATGCCTCCAACTTCTTCCATCCTTGACCGTTGATTGACCTTTTTGATCTCAACCCTTCATTTCTCATTTGCTCTCCTATAAATAGGTCACTATTTGGAGACAAATGGATCCATCTTTTAACATCAAAGTTATGTTGTTGAAATCACTCACACTCACACCCATATTTAGCAAACATTTAGCATCTTTTTAGTTTAAATACTTACATTAAATAGCTTTAGCTTCCATTAATGGCTTCCATGATCACATAATGCATCCATTTAGTTTATTTTGTTAATTAGGGTTTGAATCTTTTAGTTTAGAATCCATTTAGATTAGCTTTGTATTTGCATATCTATTATCATTTTAGTATAAAATCATGTTAAATTAGCTTGCATCAAGCTCATTTAGATTAAAATCATGTTTTCATACACATCTCTCATCAGTTCCATCAATTTTCTTCAATAAAATTGACTGGAACAAGCTCATTTATCCACGGGATTGGGAAAGGGTTGTCTTTCCACATCAACACGACACCACTCCCACAATGGGATAACTTTCAGATGGATTAGAGTAGGCATTTTAAAGCTTTCGTAGTTTACCATGTTAGTTTTAATGGATGCATGGTTTAATTTACACTTGATTGATCTTGTTGAGAATGATGTTAGTGGCTTAATTATGCTTCGATTCTTCATGGATCAAGCGTAATCGGCCCATACTAATCCGTCAATCATAGATACTATGCATTTGATTCTGATTAACTAACATCATTTCTGCACTAACCAATTAATTAAATAATCTTTATTATTTAATTAAATTCATCAACTTCTACTATTAATCAAATAATTAACTTTATTGGATTAGCTCACCTTATTCTAATTAATGTTCATCCTATTTAATTAAATCAAATCATTTAATTAAATCCCCCTAAGTCCTCTCATTCGATTAAATAAATCCAATTATTTAAAATCAAATGTCATAAATCCCCTAACCCACTCAAGTTGATTAATTTTGAATTAATTAACTCTAAATCACTCTTTGACCCTCATTACCTATTTCTCTAGATTTTAACTCCCCTTAAGTTAAATCAACCCATGGTCAACTAGCTAGGTTGCACATGAAATTCATTTCTTTTAATTATCTAATTACTCTATTTATCCTCACAATGGCATATTCCTAGGAATATTCCTCCCAACCACCCCCTCATTCAATTTTCCTCCAAAAGGCTCTTACACACCCATAAATACTTCTTACAAAGGCATTTACTCCCTCTTACATGTCATCTTGTATCTTACAAAGGCATTAACCTCTCTTACATCCTCACCCAAATTCTCTTACACTCTCAACCATATTCATTCAATTCTCTTACATCCTCTTTACTCTACACATTCCCCAAAATATGCTCCACCTTCATCCATTAGCCTTGTGACAAGTTTCACATACCTATTGGCTCCCATTTTAATCCCACATTCACCAATTTCACTCATTCTTCAACCTTTCACTCCTATAAGTAGAATCCTCTTCTACTTGAAATGGATCCACAATCTCATGCAAGTTTATTATAGGCATTTTCACTCATTTTTATCACATCTTAGCTAACTTTTATCATCATTTGGAGTCAATCACATGCACTTGGAATCATTTACAATCTTGAAGCTTATCGAAAGGATTGGGAAAGGGCTACTTTCCACATCAAAGGAGCACCAAACCCCCTATGGTATGGAGGTTTGATCAACTTAGATGAGTTTACATGTTGTTATCTTGTGTTATTTCATGCTTTATTCATGTTTTCTTGTCTTTTTTTGATTGAGAATCTCATAGGGAATGCTTTGTTTGGGTTTCTAACATGACTAGCCGTGTTTTTTTGTCTCTTATTAGCTAATTGCAGATTAGGCATTCACAACTAAAACATGATGAAGCCACTATTTGAGGGATAAAGGTAGATGCTTTGAAGGCTGTAATTAGAGAGGTATACGTTCTACCAAGAGGAGTTGAATTTCCTATCAGGAAAAATGTAGTAGCTGGTAGGGAGGAATTCAAAGAGCATGGAGATAATTTTGAGTTGTCATCCCAAGGTACCATATGATTATCACTACCATGGGAATGGGATTTTGTTTCCTCTTATATTGTCAAATATCTTACATGTGGGTAGATAATCTCTTCTTTATACTATGTATTTCAAACTTTTGAATCATATTTGTCATGATATAAGGGTTAATGTGCCAAATTTTCTTTATAATATTTTGAAGAGAATGGGGTCTGAATACAAACAGAAAAGAAACACTACAACCATGTCAATACCTGAATGTCTCTTGGGAAAGCTTTTTAATTTGTAACCATATTAGCAATATACT
Source organism: Sequoia sempervirens (assembly GCA_007258455.2). NCBI lineage: Eukaryota > Viridiplantae > Streptophyta > Pinopsida > Cupressales > Cupressaceae > Sequoia > Sequoia sempervirens. The sequence continues at coordinate 6,953,808 of VDFB02058242.1, forward strand.
TGAAGTACCAACTATTCTAGAGAGTTTGGAATCACCTACTACATCATTAAGGGAAATTCCCTCTGGTTCACATGCTGCTTCACCTACCCACAACAGGGGAGAACCAGAGGAGCAAAGTTTGTGAAAGTCACCACTCACAGCCTCTGAGCAGCCTGTAGTAGGGGATGTCTAGGAAACCCTAACTTCTTCTAAGACACCAAAAATAATAAAGAGGAAAGGTGGACCTTCCTCTACTCCCAAGATGCAGAAAAAGAAGGCCACCCAACCAAGGCATCCACACTGCATGGAAAGGAAGGGTGTCATAAGGGGTAGTGTCAAGAAACAAGAGGAAAAGATTGTTGTGATAGTGGAAGATTTAGACTTGCAAGACAATGTTTTTGATGATGTACATACACCTATTAAATAAAATGGTATGTTTCAAACACCTTCGAATCTTACTCAGAGGACATTTTTTTTGCTAATAAAACCAAAAGAAGAACCCCACAAATCCCTGACAATGAGGGTTGTGCATATACTAGATTTGACAATGACCAAACTTTTGAAGAAGATGATAATTTTTTCATAGAAGAAAAAAAATTGTCGTAAGGGGGGAATAAAGCAATAGGAAAACAACAATGAATTAAACTAAACCAATTCAAAACAAGATTAGATTTCAACCATACTCATGAAATGTGAAATGAAAGCCATGAATTCAACCAAATAAACAATTAAGAAATTTAAATGAATCCAAAACAAACAAATCTTACCATACCATGTCAAAGTTGTATTTGTATTGACGTTTGGATGTCGGATTGCTCGATTCAATACAAAGCCTCCATTGTTTGTTGTTGCAAAATATTCAAAGTGTCTTAATGGTGAATTGGAATGTGATAATAACTCTTAATATGCTCAAGAGATAACTACTCAACACTTCTCTATGAATATTCTAGATGATTTGTGAGAAGGTAGAAGATTGTTTTATAGATTTCATATTTCCAGATGAACGATCGAGATTCAGTAGTAAAAGATCACGATCAACGGTTGAGAACCGTTGAGAGGGAATGGATTGAAAGAATTAGTGGGTTTAGATTGCATGATCTATGTGATTGAAGAATCCAGTTGAGTGGTTAGTGGGATTGAAGAATAGATGAGTTAGTCAACCGATTAGAGTGAGAAATCAGTGATCGTGATTTCCTCAATCACAAAGGAGGGTGAGGATAATTAATTAATTGAATAATTAATTAATATTTCGAGATGAACGTGCAAGTCATGTTTGAATTTAACAAATAGAGTTGTATTTGTTTGTTGACTATGTTGAATAATTAATTTAATTATTCAAGTTTAGAGGGGAAAGTGACTTGATTAAATTATTAAATGATAACAATTTAATTGATTTAGATGAATAGGGTATATTAGTGACATAATAAGATTTATTTAATTAGTCAAAAATGATGATTGAAGATGAATTAATTAAATAATATTAAATTACTTAATTAATAGATGAATATAAAATTTGATAATAATTAAATAATATGTATTATTTAATTATTTAGGGAAGAAGGGTGAAAGTGAGTTAAATAGTGTTATTTTCTTGTCAAGACAATTTAGGGTATCTACAAAATGTAAAGGAGTTACAAGAAGCATTAGAGAGAATTAAAAAGCTAGAGGAACTAGTGAAAACATATGAACAAAGAGACAAGGAAAGGGACTTGAAGATTAAAGAATTGGAGGAGAAACTACATAGCTATGGGCATGGGTCTAAATTGGACTTTCTTGCACAACTTGCCATAGTAAAGGCAGGGAACACATAAATCATAGCTGCAACCCAAGGACCCCTTGTTACAAAGACTCCAACTTATCATACCACTATGTCTCTAGGCTACCAGTTGTGGAAGGTAACTCAAGAATTATCACAACAGAAAGAAAAATGGGAGAAGGAAAAGGAAAGAATGGTTTCAGAACATCCTATAGTAATGGAGAATAAAGAAACTGAATTGAAAAATCTAACAATCAAGGTTGAGGAAATAGCAGATAAGGCTGTTCAAATTGTTAAGTGCAGACCTCCTGCTAGAGTATATACTTTGTTTTTGTAGGAAAAAATTATAAGCTTTCAATTTAGTCAATTGATTAGTAACTTTCTAGTTGCAATGAGTAGGAAGTTTGACTTTCTAAATATTTTAGTTGCTGCCATACGTGAAGTACAACATCAATTATGTGAATTCTATTTACATAATTATGTTTTTCCAGATGATACAATGGAACCCATTACTATTTGTGGCTCGTGATTTACAAATTAGGGCACTAGCTTCATATTTAAGAAATGAAATGCAGAGGGGTGAGATTACACAAGACTATGTAGAGAGGGAGAAATCAATTTCTCTTCAAATCAAAAGGAATATAAGAACCCCCATAAGATAATAGATGAATGGACAAAGCTTCTGAAGTATAAAAGTGCAGTAAAAAAGATTATGCAATTGAGAATAAATGATTATGAAAGAATGTAAAGGTTAATAGTAAGACTTCATCATTCTTATTGGTTTATACAAGAAATATGGGACAATTTAACCCCTGAGTTGCAAAATAAGGAGCCCCACTCTATATATAAATTTATGGCTATGCTTGAAAGAACCCAAAGGTATATGGACATTGCAAAAGACAGAGCACTAGAATGGGTACTTTCTCTCAACCAATGCTTCTCTACCCATTACCACATTAGATAGGGGAAAGGAATGAAGAATGGGAAGAAGCTGAGAATGTCAGGTGGAAAATACTTTCATGCTATAGAGGTTTTTATTTGAGACAACAAAAAGGAGTGGATGTGATCATAGACCTCAGGGAAATGACCTTACAATACAACCTCTAGTCTTCAAATCACTTTGCTTGAGGACAAGCAAATGATCAATTGGGGGAAATGATGAGGCCTACTATTAGTTAGTTTTTTGTTATTTCAATACATGCTTTTAGACATCTCTAGATACTTATTTCCTATATATCCCTGAAACTTTACTATCTTTTATGATCATTATGCAAAATTGGACCTAGTTTAAAGTCTATAGAAATATGATTATGATATGATAGTTATTGCATGGTTAATATGTGGATTGTATGAAATGCAATGAATATATGTATTTAAGTTATGGTTATCAGTATAGTGTAGATATTGTATGAACTAACTCTTTGAAGCCAAGGAGCTGGAGCCAATAGACTATAGCCCGTAGCAACTAGGAGGCGTAGCCCGCAGCCAGAGGGAGTTTCAACAGTGATGTAGGGGAAGTTAGAAGAATACAACAATTGCATAATTGGAGGCATCTACTTATTAGGATTGTTGTGAATCATCATATCATTTAATAAGATTAGTGAAGGAGAAGAATTCTGCTACAATTGGGAATCTAATGTGACTGTTTCTACAATCCATGTTTTAGTTTAAAACTGTTATAGTAGAGTTACAGTCCTATTTCCATTCTTCTTCCTTTTCAATTATGCTTTGATTACTCATACTTTATCATGCTTTATTTTGTAGGGAGTGGTGATTTATGATTGGATTTATGTTTTGAGACCTTTTTCTAATAAGACTCCCTCACACCTATATGAATGGTTCGATGGTTGAGTTAGTTAAGTTGGAATAAAGAATATAGAAGATAGATATGTTTAGTTAGTTTCTGTTTTTACACAAACAATGTTTTGTTTCTCAATCATGATCTCATGAATAAGATATTCTAGAAGAATCTCTTTGGATTGTGATACCTTGAGTTATGCAATGGGATATTTTTAGTTAATTTTATGTTAATTTAGTTTGAGGAGCTAGATTTGAGGTCACTTTGTGGAGACAAACACTTGAGCAAGGCCCACTCAAGGTAACTATTCCCCACTTTATTTTTTGTACATTTTTTTTTATTACAATAGTTAGTTTCATAATTATGTTTATCTTAATCAAATTCTTCATGTGGTGAATGTGAATAAGATCTTGACTGTATTCATGCCTTAATTATTTCCATGCATTGTTCTCTGAAGTTAGTCAATTTAGTTGAGTTAGCAAGTATTGGTTAATTACATAATTCATTTCTTGACAGTGAACTAGTAAGAGTCTTTAGCTATAAGTACCCTTAGCAATAGCTTCAACATTACCTCTTTTCACTGTTATGCAATTTATGATTTCCATTATGTGTAAACACCTATGCTACGATGATATAGGTAGTGAAGAATCTCTGAATGCACATACAATGTTAGCATGATCAAAATATTATGTTAGCCCTGATTGATAAATTAAATGAAGACCTTTTAAGGGTTTAATGGACTGTTCAATAGGACCCCCTCTGAATTGTGTGTTTTCCACCAAGTTCCTTGAACATTAGTAGGCCTCTACAAGTGTTGTTAAGGATTTTATTTTGGGGTTGTGAAGGAGATATTACTTGAAACAACTTGGCACTTTGAGGTTTTGGCAGAAGGACATGATTATGGGATATGATTTATAGGTTTTATCTTTATTCCATGGCTTCTTCCTGTAGGTTTATATTCACATGGTTCAATGTGGTGGGTCCTTGGGAGAGTTATGGTGACATGTTGTGAGAGATTATGTAGCGATTGGTGTTGCATGTGTGGACCATTGTGATTGTTCTTTGTTACTACATGGTTGAATATTAGCCACACCTTAGGATAAGTGTTGATTGGTAGACTTGGTATGCCATGGTATATTTTCAGAT